>JAYDZE010456345.1:0-16208 GCA_034509125.1 Monilaria moniliformis
ATTTCGAATTGCTTGAGCCACTTCCACACTAAGGGCATCTCCAATGGTACTGCAGAACTCAAAATGCAGTAAGAATTGTACTCCAATGCTACTGTAAAACCAATTCCATTATGCGTTTTTTCATCTGGTTTTGAACAGTTTGCTTTTATACTGTTCCAAACGCGAACACACTGCATTCAAGTCCCAAATCCTTGTGTATTAGAAAATTAGAGAAATACCTTAATAAAGAAGAAGCTTGGAGGAGAAATCTCGTGAAGAAGATGTAGAAGTGCGGCGCGGCGGTTCTGATCTGATTCTAGGGATTCTTTCTGATTTTGATGCCCTTTTTTCTTTATCTTTTGTTGAAATATATTGATCTGTAGATTATTTAGTATAGTTTGAGTATTTAATAATAATAGTAATAATAATAATAATGAGAATTGGATGTCCTACAATTTTATATGAAATGAGAGGTAAAATATATGATAGTATATTTAGTTTTTTAAGGCTGAAAAATTATAACCCGAAACAAATCTCAATCCAAATGACCATAAACCGAATAGTCCTCGATAGGGTTGGCCCGAAGATAGCCCGAGCTCTATACAGTCGATCCGAAAATTAGTTAGTTCTTATTATTTAGTTTTCAAACTTTATTACTTTAATTTTTTCAAAATTTTAAAAGTTAGTATAATAAGATTTTTTTTTCTTCAAATGTATGTAAATTTTGATTTAATATTTGATAGTTATATTCATAATTTCACTCTTTATATTTTATTATAATATTTAGTATAAAATATATAGGTTCAAAATTTAAAAACGATAAACATCTATGAAAAAATGTTTGTTTTTTCTTCTCTAAAAGTTACATATTAGTTTTGAATTGAAGCGACATTCATTTATGCGTGTATTTCTTTATTAGAAATATAATATTATGAAGATTAATATATTAATTTAAAAAAAAATCATATGTTTTTTAGTCCGATTAGCCCGAAACCTAATAATTTAGAATTGGGGTTGAGAATTTCTAACCCGAAAAAATCACAACCCAAATAATCTGTAACTGAATAGGTCGATAACATGAACGGATTGTCCCGATTGACATCCCTAGATGTGAGTAATGTATTTAAAATCAAATATGCATATAAATATTATTATTTTATTTTTTTCCTTATAAATAACAAAATTCATAAATTTATATTTATATAGTAATTTAAAACTAAATATTTTCTTTTTCATTTGTTGAATGGGAACGGTGGAATTTATGTATGTAAATAGTTCATACTATATTTTCATGAACATGACGTCAAAATATATACCAAATATTGTTAAAATGGCTATTTGTATTATTCATCTAAAATTAGCAGATAAAATATTTAATACAAGATTTAAAATAATTGAAATTACAATAAATCTAGATAAGAGAAGTTTTTTCAATTTGAGAAGAAATACGAGAGGGTTTTAATGTAACTAAGTATTAAATTTGAAATTATGATTTTTTTTCTATTTTTAGAAAAATGTTCAGGATTTTTATTTTGTAGTGACTCAAAACCTCATCATAATAGTTGGAGAAAAAGGATGTTACTAATTGAATTGTATGGTTTTTTAGGTTATATCAAATAATAGAAATATTATCTTTTTATGAGTAAATTTATGTTTTTTTAAATTAATTGTATAAATTTATAAATTTAATATAGAATAGTTAATTTGAAGTATTTTTTGGTTGTATATAGACTATCTATTTGATATTAGAATGTGAAGGTGAAAGGAGTGGGAGATGAACATTTTAATATATAGTTAAAATAAACATATTGGAAATGTGTGTACCCTAAAAAACACACATGCATCGATTCCAACAAAATTTATGGTATATTACACAATAAATTGAATCATATGTAATTCTTTGTTATTTTGTATTACACGCTTATGATACTATTCATATGATCATAACGCTAAAAAAATAATAATCGTTAATACAATTTATTATCAACTAATTGAAAATTAACTTATTTTATTATGCATGCAACCTAATTTTTTGTTTTGATTACGATAAATATTATAACAACAACAACAACAACAACAACGACGACGACGACGACGACGACGACGACAACAACAACAATAATAATCTATTAGAAATAATAATAACAAATATAGATTGCAAAGAATATCATAAATTTTCTAAAATATTTAACAAAACCATACATGTGGAAATATATTTCACTGAGCAAAATGTATAACCCGAAATATCTAATTATTTTAGGCTCGTTCACTTTTAATTAGTTTGAACATTTCAAATTCTTAATATTAATGAATAATTTTTAAAACTATTTAATTATTATAAAAATATTTAGAAAGAAAAAAGAATGAAAATTAAATGTAGCCTATTTCTCTTTGATAGCACGCTAACTAACATATAGATAAAATAATAATCAGCTAATTATTAAAAATAAGTTAATTTAAAATTAATAATTCTTCAAACAAGTTAATATAATTTTCACTATTATTAATATCTTCGCCCGTGCATATACAATATATAATTCGTTGTTATTAATAATTCTCCCGTGCATATACAATATATGATTCACAATGATAAAATGACATTATTAAAAAATTATTGACTTAAAGAATAAAAATAAAATAGCTTATTATTTCAAATTAATAACTTAATCTTTGTATATATGTTCACTTACAAGCAAAACAATAAAAAATGAGTGCAAAAGCATTTCGAGATATGTTCGCACACAAAGTTAGGACTTAAGATAAAAATGGTAAAATTAATGCACTTGCCATTTATAGATTCCATAGTAAATATGTAGGAATGATTTTTGTACATTATTTTGCTTTAATATGCATTCTTCTCTCAGTGCAATGCATTGGCATCATATTTTTGGACTTTGTAGTATTGAGTAATTTACAATTATCTATATTAATAGTAAAAATTAAAAAATAGTGAATTATAACTATATTTGTTAAGTGTCATGTATATATAAATTTAGGATCGGACCAAAAGATTGAGAACTTGAGATAGAATTTTAAAGAAATTTACTTATAAATTTGATGTTAAGTAAATATATGATTTGAGAATTATAATGATTTGAATATAGATCTATTGAAACTTAATTGAGATAAGTTTTTAAAATTAAATAATTGTCATTTAAATCATAATTTTTGGTTGACTTCTGGTCAATCCCATAACTTTTGAAACTGAAATATAAAAGCATAACTTTTGATATTTTTCCAATTATCTCACATATCAAAATTTCAGTGAAATTGGTGGTGACGTGTCGGCCATAATTCAAAGAAAAATTATAATTTAAATGACAATTATTTCAACGACATCGTTTTGAATAGGCCTGCTTAAACGGTCGGTTCGGTTAATAACCGAACCGACAAGTCGGTTAACCAACTTCGTGGAGTCCCGATTTAACTAACCGTAACCGAAACCGAATAAGGGTCAATTTCTTTCAAAAATAATTTTTCAATTTTTCAAACATGTGGCAGTGGCATGATGTTTCCACCCCTCCACGTTTCCTATATGTAAAGAAGAGATCATGCAAACACAAACCTAAAAGACCAAACCAAAAATGCCATTAGAAATAATTCCATCAACTCCAAAATACCTGCAGCAAGAAGAAACCATATCTCAAGAAATCAAGGAGTTCATCTCCATCCTCCCCAAAGAAAAGGGGTGGCTGGCCGCCCACCTCTACCAATACCAAGGCTTCTGGTACCCCGTCCGCCACCTCGCTGGCGTCATCTCCTGCCAGAAACACTTCCAGTCCCAAGACAACGACATCTTTCTCGTCTCCACCCCCAAATCTGGCACCACCTGGCTCAAATCCATCGCCTTCGCCCTCGTCAACCGCTCCCGCTTCCCCCCCTCCGCCAAGAACCACCCCCTCACCGCCTCCAACCCACACGACCTCGTCCCATTCCTCGAGATCAAGCATTACGCCGACGGCCGGCTCCCCGACCTCTCCTCCTGGTCCTCGCCACGCCTCTTCTCCACCCACCTGCCGCTGGTTTCGCTTCCGGAGTCCGTGAAGAAGAGCCATGCATGCAAGATCGTCTACCTCTGCCGGAACCCTAAGGACATTTTCGTGTCGCTGTGGCACTTCACCAACGGGCTGAAGCCGCTGGAGTCACCGGCCAACTCAATGAGCGATGTTCTGGACATGTTCTGCCGCGGCGTGAGCTTGTTCGGGCCGTGTTGGGACCACGCGCTTGAGTATTGGAATCTTTGTAAGGAAGATTCCGGTAGGGTTATGTTTCTGAGGTTTGAGGAGATGAAGGAGAGGCCTGGGGATGAGCTGCGGCGGCTGTCGGAGTTTTTGGGCTGCCCTTTTTCCGACGCTGAGGAGGAGGGCGGCGTGGTGGAGGAGATCTTGCGGCTGTGTAGCTTTAAAAGTTTGAGTGGTTTGGAGGTTAATCGGAGCGGGAAGCTGTCGTCCGGCGAGGAGAATAGGGTTTTCTTCCGCCGCGGAGTCGTCGGAGATTGGAGGAATTATTTGGATGAGGAGATGGCGGCGAGGTTTGATCGGATTGCGGAGGAAAAATTCCGGGGATCGGGTTTGGTGCTCTGATTTACCGCGATTTGATTGTGTGTGTTTTTTTTTATTTTTTTTATTTTATTTGTGTGTATTTGTCAAGTATATTTGAATGTCGGTCGAGTTTGAATTTGTGACATTAAGATCAGCAGCGCACCCATCTACTCACCCAACTATATATATGTCTCGTGGATTTTTTCTTTATTTATTTTTATTTTAAAGATTGGTGAGGTTTGTTCTACTAGTATTTTTATTTCAATGCATGGAAGTTGTTAATCTGGTAATTAATGGAGCGTCGGTTGCAAATATTTGGTCTACTTGACTACTTGTATTTCAGGAAAGGAAAAAGGGCGTTCCAAGTTTTGATGTGGATGTAAAGTAAGATTATTATTGATAATAATAATTAAAAAAAAAAAAGTGATCAAAAGGTTTAAGCAACTTTTGTTAGGTAGTATGATCTGTTTTCGTCGGGATTACTTTTTTGTACTCCATAATTCAATAATTGGCTTAGGAGATCTGTGCATTCTCTACCACTCTAGATTCTCTACCTTAATTTGTTTTCTATTACTATGACTTTTTAGCTTCATTTAGTTAGTATTTTATCAATACGTGAAATATGGCATCTTTGTATTCTCTATCTTTCTCCCTCTCTATGTATCACCTATTTGCCATTTTTTTGCAAAGAAGGATGTAAGACAAGATTGGCTACTATGGGATTATTTATAACTAGCATTGCCAATTTTTTTCGGCAAAGGGGCCCAAGATTAATGAAGTTCATTCTAACCATTTTAGTGGCTCATTAACAGGTTATGAATGTGGGTCAATCCAATTTCTAGATTCATTTTATGGATCTTTTATAAGTTGGGACAAAGTATTTTGCTTGGTTTGTATGGGCTTATATCTATTTACGTCAAACCCCAACAGGGAAAGGAGAATAAGATTCTAAGATATATTCACATTATATTAGATATATTATTACGATACTACATTAAAATAAATTCCAAACTGAATTTTAATTGCCTTGGAAAAACTAAAATTAAGACACAATTTCACTACCATACCTTTATTTATTTGTCCAAAAATAGAAGATTATGGATTCGACGAATATTAAGTAAGAGTATATTAACGGAAAAAAAAAAACTTACAATACTTTAATAAAGAAAGGTGAATCATAGATTTTGGACATACGGCATTATTTTTGTGGCACCAATTCATGAGTTATATTATATATATATATATTACATTATTATCAATAGCCTTTCTAAAAAATAAACAATACTCTTTCTCATAAGACAAAAATAATCATTAATAGATGTAGTATCATCAAATCATGAAGTATTTTGCTTGTAGTGACCAACAAATCTAAGTAGTCCATAATCATAGGATTCTCCGACCAGAACACCAATTTGTTTTCCTTTAACCTTTTCTTCTCTTTCTAGTTTTTTTTTTTTTTTTTTCTACTATATATATGCTCTAGCTAATTTTCTCTTTTGGGTTGATTCGTTGTAAAGCAAGCATAATGAAAAGTTAATTTAATGAATGGTTAGTTCGTTAGTTAGGTGGCAATAAAATTGAACAACCACTTTTAATGTTGTTATCCATGTAATTAACCTGTGATTAGTCAATTATCTCCTTCCCCTCTCACAATTTCTTTTGTACTATATATTGTATGCAAAAGTAATTTAGGTCAGATTAATATATATATATCCAAAGATAAATATCACTAAAACAATGTAAATTAAATAAAAAATGAAACCTTATTAAACAGGCTGTAAAGTTTGAAAAAACTACGAGACATGGCACCAAGAAACAACAACAGAAGCTGATCGGCCTTTTCAGGCTCGTAAAGAATGGCCTTTCAATTATTGGACCTACAACTTTCAAACATCACATTTAATTTCAAAAATTTATTGCACAAATATTGAATTTGTTGGAAATTCTATAGTTACTTAAATCGACAATGAAAGTTGTAAACCAACTGTCGTCCACGTGATCAGTTGTTACATCGCCTGTCACACATATAGCTTCAACTAAATTATAATTATGTAAATCTCAAACGATGAAAATGAGAAAAATGATATATTATATGTAAACGGGATTAGCCGGAACGTACATTATGTCGTCCCACTATCTACCAATAAGGAAAAGGTCACCAATATTTAGGTTTGGTGAAAATATTAAATTTGATAAGGGTGATGCCTATTTCCCCAATATTTAGGTTTGGTGCAAATATTAAATTTAATAAGGGTGATGCCTATTTTCTTTCATTGTAAATATATATGATTTTATTTTGAACGTGACGAAGAAAATATACATAGACATGTATATTAAATAGCGCACGAGATATAAATTGTACGATTTTTTTTTTGGGGGGTGGGGGGATTAGTTGTTGCCAACCTGCCATGACCAATTGTATTGTACCTTGTCCTTTGAAGTGGTACCATGCATGACGCGTTTGTCAAATAGCCTTACTCAATTTGATGGCTAAACCACGTCCACGAGGATAATTAACTTTTGAATTTTATTTCATATATCATGAATATAATTATATATTGTCATTAGGAAAACTACATTTTTTATGAGAATGTGAAAATATTGTACCGAACACATAAAATTATTATATTCAAAGTGAAATTAGTTGCAATTAAAAAAAGTGTAATTTTCACCCCTTATAGGATTCTAATTTATCGAGGAAATTGATCCATCGTAGACCTTTCATTTTTTCGAATGTGATTAATTTTATTATCGATACAATGACTTTATATGTTAAATGCAGTGTTCTCAATTTTAACGATAATATGTAGTTTTCATTTATGTAATTGTAGATGTCTCGAGATGAGTTTCAAGAAAACTATATTATTAATCCAGTTAGGGAAAAGAAATGGTAAAAAACAGGTTACATTAGGAAATTAAATAAAGGGAATCAGGATATCCGGGGTCGGTGAGTGAACCATGCAGGTGTAGGTAAATAACTGAATAATGCACATCCAATCAAACAGTTTAAGGGGGGACAAAAAGAAAAGACACTATTTCAAAAAAGAAATAAATAGATTAAATCTTGATATGCACCTCCAGATATTTCCATAATAAATAATTACCATAGCCTGCAAAGTATATGAACAATATAAATACGAACAAGAACAAAATATTAATAAATGTAAGTTATTTCTCTACCAAAGTATAAATATTATTTCTATGATGTATATATATTCTCTAATTATATGCACTATATATCAAACCATAATAGCCTTGGGCTTGTTCGTTTGAAGATCACCATAACCTGGAAAACGAACAAAAGTATAAAATAAAAAAGCAAGCATGATATATGATACAATATCATATAAAACTAATTATTTCAAGAGTTAGGAATGGAGTTTAACTTAACTTTAACCGCATCAAAATAAACAAACAAAATAAAAAAAATTGATTGCTAAAATTTTAGCAATAAACTACCGCAGCTAAATGGTGTTATTATAGTCACATAGCAAGCAGAGTATTGTATTCAAATATTATGAAAATATAACAAGTAATAATCATAAACATTTTCCTATCATCCGGAAAACGAGTTTGTGGATTTTTGGTTAAAATCTAGATAGAATTGATTAAGACAAGGGGAAATACTTCAAATAAATTACACTATGTAGTAAAGGCAATTGTGAGCTAAAACCAATGCTCTTCGTGGTCCTCTCTCTCTCTCTCTCGCTCCCTGGACCATTCACTGTGCCTGTGTACTTGCAGTTGCAGAATGCAGAGTGCGTGTTTTACATAAATATAATATTAATATACAGATTGCATATCGTGGGAGAATTGACTTCACCACGATTTTCTGGAGAAAAAATTGAGAATCTTTACTTTTAGTGACCTAGAAGCTGGTACTAACGTTTGTTGAGCCGTTTGCCGATCCCATTAATTTGACATTTTTCCTTGTTGCATCAACATAGGGCAGACCGAAAACTTGTTCCATCAGAAAGAGTCATACAAATGCAGTCACATGTGCCTACTCGTGCTAAGATATCAGCTCGTTATTGCATCAGACTTTATTACATTTTATTATATACATTGCATGTTATTATTGTATATATCCAAAAGAAAAATGCATTGCACGATACAGAAATTGGGGGAGATTTGAAAATTTATAAATTGGCGATCGAGGGGCATGCAATTTTTCTATTTGGGTGGAGAGTATATATGTCGTTTTCAAATTGATGGAGCTAGCAGATATTAGCGAAAGCAATGGGACAAGGTCTACGTATTTTAGTTGTGATTTCGGTTGCTAGTAATTAAAGTAAATCAATAACCATTGCAATATATATATGTATCAATGTATGTATAGATTGTGTACTAAGTTAAAGGGAGTTGGTCCCAATAATATATTTTTACGTAGCTGCCTAATTTTCGGTTGGAACGTGGAATAGAAACATCATGATTGAGATGAACCTTAATAAAACCAGCGATACATTTTGGGAAAAGATTGGGGGCGACTGTCTCTATCGTTATCGTATAATATGGAATCGTATATTTTGGTCATCATCTTCTACCACTTATCCTCCAATTCTTGCATCTAGATTTGGACCACAATTTTCTTGCCCTAAATGCTACTTCACGAGGGGCCGACCTTTTCCCTTTTTGTCCCACCACCCTCCAAAAACTTATTTCTATTTTTATTTTATTATCATGCATTTTGTTATAAAAATTAAGCGTTTATCTCATGTATATCTGTTTCTTACATTGTCGATATGGATAAATTAATATAACCATGCTGCTATAAATTTAGTCTTTAATCAAATATTACTTAAAGGGCACCTACGAAGCTACCTAACTTTAGAGTCTTCACAATAGACTGTTAGAGGAAGATTTTGTCGACATTAATTAATTAATTTCTATGTCTTACTTTGTTTGTTTTGGAAGCGATATAATTAATAAGAATTAATTAATCATTTGATATTTTCATGTATAATGTCGATGCATAAACAGATATTTAAATGGGACAACATAATTTTAAAAAGTCATACTTTGAAATAATTTTAATATGAATAAATTTAATTAGAGAGAATATTCATCTAAACTAAATATACCCTCTAAATATATTATGTTTTCATTCTAAATATTATTATTAGTACGAAAACAGAATAAATATAACGCTTAATTTTTCTTTTTTTCTTTGGCTTGAACGCTTATTTTTTGTTTAATGAATGGTTTTCAAGCGCTTATATATAAGAAGAAGATAAAGTGCTCGATTATTAATAATAAAAATTCAATTAACCAAACTAAAAAAAGGTAATATGAGTTGAATATAAGTTTTTTATATTTTTCCTTTTATACATTTCAAATTAATTATAAACGACATTTTCAAACTTTCAACTTCTATTTTCTCAAAAACAAAATTATTTTGGTGGGACAAAAAGTATAAAGCAGATTTATGCCGTCAGAAAATCTCAGGATTACCCCCTCAATCTTTCGTCTGACGTGGACATGTGGGACCCAGCGGCGGACTCTTCCGGTTGCTGAAGAGACGTACGTATATATTTAATTATTAAAGATGAATAAAATAAAAGCTAAAAAGGTATGTAAGAATATTTGTTAGAGCCCCGGCCCATACTTGGCCCATTTATTGAAAAACAAAAATTATAAATATCAACATAAAATAATTTGATTTTTTCAGTACAAAATCTGATGCTGGTTGCAGAAACGGCCAGTGGTCACGTGCGTCGGTGTGACTCCCCATAACATTTTATTTTATGATATTTACTAGTTTTAATTTTATTTATTTTATTTTATAACATTTTTTTAGTTTTATTTATTTTAGAGCTTTAATTTTGATTTATTGTTTTATAATCTAAAGTTTGAAAAAAAAATTACAACTTGAATTCTGATTAATATAAAATTAAAGAAAAATTTCAATTATGGTTTGAATTTTGAACAAATATTTAATTATAGCCAACAAAAACAACAATGTTTAGTTTGCGCCTAATTTACAGTCATTTCATAACAATATTTGTTCAATTGATAGATGGACTTTTTTTTTACTGTGAAAAAATGAAGGTAAGCGTAAGACTCAACAATTTTGGTTGAATAATGGTGATGAACTTTACCGAAAAAACAAAGAAAAAGCTATTGTCACGGCTCCGCCAAAATTTTCCCTTGATATTGATATGTCAAATCTTATATATTGACATGGCCTACAATGTTTATGCATAAATCGAACAAATTTTATTATAAAACGACCAAAAATTAACCGCAAACTTAACATTGTTGTTTTTGCTTACATAATTAAACAATTGTTTAAAATCCAACCTCTAATTATTTTTTTTTTTTCAAAATTAAAGCTATGATGGAAACTTTTGTTAAAGTTCAATTTATAAACCAAGCTAAATCAAAATTGAAGTTATAATATATAACTGAACAAAATAAAAAATTGAGCTTATAAATTATGATTATCCTTTTAATAAATAATTTTGAAGTGGGTTATCATTTTAACAGATGACTAGGTAATACTTTAAAATTATACCTTTCCTTCTTTTCATTTTTTTCACACTTTTAAAAATTTGCGATTTTTTTTCTTACATTTTTTTAGTATATAAATCTTATTTTTCCATCCATATTGAATTTTTTTCAAAATCTTATTTCTCAATTTATCAGATGCGAACTCTTGTAATTATTTATCTATTTATTTATTTTTATCAATTAAGAGTATGAGATCTTTTATTTTCATATTAACATATAAAGTGAAAAGAAAAATAAAAAAGTAGCATAAATTTGAGGGAGATGGAATCTATGTGAATCGACTCTAAAATCTAAGTTGCAGGATACTGATTTTAGGTGAGTTAGGTTTGTACGTGGTAACATATGAGAGGAATCTAGTCTATTCACTTGCCAACTACTTAATTATACAGGAAAAAAACAATCAAATTATTTATGTAGACATATGTTCAGAAATTAAATCTAAAGCGAAAACTTGGACAGTGGGTATTGACCTTTCAATATCAATGCATACCATACAAATATATCTCGTGTCGACGTTAAATATTGAGTGATCCCTAACCATTAATTTTTTATTTAACGAACGAGTTTGGTAATGATAAGACAAGCCACGCCACTACTTACGACGATTGTCTGATCAAAATCCTTGAAAATTATATTAATATTCGCTGTACATATATAAATTGCAAATTCGCCCACACTCATCCTAAAAATAATAATTTAGGAACTTATAGGTTTGGTAATGAAGCATAATTTAAGTAGTGTAATTAATGAAGCACGCACCATAATTTTTTTTAAACAAGAAATCTTAAATTTAAATCTTACTTATGTGCAATGTAGTATTTTTACTTTGTGTGGATAATGATCCTACTTACATACAATGTAATAGTTGTGTGGATAGTGATAATGTCTTCGTACGGTGTCATGCTTAATATAATATAATATAATATACCACAATTAATTCTAAATTTTAAAAAATTATAAGTTTGCATTATGTCTTCAACTTTCAAGCATGCTCCTTCCATCCAATATAAATACATTTTTTACGATTTACATTAGTTTTGTAGCATTATTATATTACTATTCCCAACGTGTTAATTTGTGATTATGCCGTTTTATGCCGTTCGACCTAGCCGTCGAAATCATAATGCAAAGGTCATATCTTTAATTAATGTTAAATTGGAAATTAATGTATTTTTCATTTGATTTTGTTCAATCAACATATACACATGTATTCCTAAAAAAAAAATATACACATGTAAATAATTATATTATCAAGAGTGCTTGAAATTTAGAAATTTGAAATATATATTAGTGGGAAATAGACCGTCGATGGCGTGTGGAAAGCAACGTCAGGTACTTTCCTCAAAGATGAAGCTGATTTGGACATCACTTTTGATGTAATTTTGTGAAAATGGGAAACCATTCGACAAATTCATGCAAAAAATATCTTTCCTAAGTGGGTTCTAGAACTTGACAATTTCCCAGAATTTCGGCTTTGTGTCTTCTAATTAATGGATGTGTCTCTCATTTTTAATTATTCATCCTGTTTATTCTGCTATATAAATAGTTTTCAACATCTTTTTTTGGGTAATATGGAGTGCACACTTGTCTTTAGTTCATTTTTCCTTTTCTCTTTCACCACGAGCCATATATATATATATATATTAATATTTCGAGTGTTACTTAATAGTTAGATAATGCAACACCAAAAAAATTCCGAATATACATTTAGCGAAAGAAAATTGAAGTTAATATACGTCCATATTAGATAAATATTCCAATTTAGCGAAAGAAATTTTTTGTTTATGCAAAATGATTTTGAATTTGATCAGTTTTTTGGTAGGAGATGACATTTATTTGTCACAAGCCAACAAAAAATGTGTGGAAGGCAAAAATCGTGTTTTGAGGTTTTTGTACAGATAAAGATCGAACTTGCGATACCAACTTTTGTTGGTTTGCCTAACTATTATAAGATGGGTACGACGATTTTTGTATGCGCAATTTCATCAAAATAACAAGAAATATTAACATATATCGATAAGTTGTTATTCAATTTAATTTGGTAGACCAAACTATATATAATACATATAATTAAAATTAACATGTATATCAAGTTGAGAATTAAATATTATCTAAAACTAATTTCCAGAGCGGATAATGAGCAAATGGGAGCATTATGTGGAATCTCTATCCAAAAGACTAAAAATTAAACAACCTACTCATATAATCACACACACATCTCACTTCCCAGAGCAAAGTCGTATCCTATACCCACTCCACCAAATACAAGATTTATATAATTAATTTGATTAATATGATTACTTCAATCACAATTAATTCTGGATTTGGCCAAGATTTTATTTAATTTCTTACATCCTTTTAACAATTAAGCATAGCTAAATTTTAAAAATTTCCATCAACATTGAATTTTGGTCTTATATAATATTGAGTGAGAAGTTGAGCCTAATTCCATTAGAGGAAGCTCGATAACATACACCGCTTTAAATAGATATAGATATTTTCAAAATAAAGAATAGTTAGATATTTAAAAAAAAAAAAAAAAAATCTAAAGCTGGGAAGCAGAATATATGGAGGTGTGGCAGGAGGAGCATGTGAGATAGGTATGAAATGCAGCCACCCCCACCAGCATTGTAGCGCAAGACATGCTTATATGTGAAGCACTACCACAAATCTAATTTTATTTTGACCATCATTAAATATATTAACTTATCCATACATATATATGTACACACACACGCGACTATATATATGTATGTATATGTGTAGCACTGCAGATATATATTACTAGTATATTTGGCCTGCCCTCATCATGTGGGGCAACTAATGTCCGTCAAAATTAGGGTTTGTGTCATTAGATTTGTCAATGTGTATGTGTGCTTGTGGCGGCTGCATTTTAGGGGAGGGAGGGGAGTCGTGCTATTGGGTTAGTAGCCTTTCTTCATATCCTTTGATGAATAAATAATTTTGATACCAACACTAGCGCACATTACTAAAATATATATACATGTATCTTGACCTATAAGACGATCACATGAATTTTTGTGACTAACGAAATCAAGTGCCTTCTTTTACATTTAAGTTTGAAGGAATTTTGTTCCGTGGAATATAATGTTTTCTTTCCCTTTTACAATTGTGCATGGGAAATTTTATTCACGTAAATGCTATTTGTCTTCTAAGTACTTACTATAAGTTTTCGATTTTCTTTTTGGCTTTGTAGTATAATATGTATATGTCATGATATATATTCGTAGAGCGTGAGGGCATGTTTACTATATAAAGTACGGCATATGTGTGTGTATACTATATCCATTACATTCCATTTCTTCTTCTTAATTTAAATAAATCATACTTCATTAATTGTTAATTATATGCATGACGTAACGGAATTCAACTATAAACATACTCGATCCACGAGTAGTTTATGTTTGTGATGCAAATGATAATAGCAAACAAATGGACAAAAAAAGTAAATAATTGCTATTAAAATATACCGCGTTCCCTAGCTTACTAATTTAAAATTATATTTTGAGGAATTGATTTGACATCTAACAGTCGATATTTAATTTTACCAACAATTGTTTTTTTAGATATAAGATATTTTACCTGTCCTAACGGAATTCATAACTAGCTCAGTGTTGTGAGCCCATTCTTGTAATCAGTTTAATTATTATTGCAATAACAGTGCAGCAATTGAATAGACATGGTAAGAAACCGTTACCAAAAACATTTAAATACTCATTTTGTCTCTCCCTCCACCTACGAGTTTTTCCAACCCCACTGTTTATCACGTGGCTACCATAAATAAAAAAAACAAAAACTTACTATTTCCCAAATTGAAATACAGCTACAGAACCATCAAAAATATCATACAATACACTATTTAATCAAAATACACTCATTGTAGTCACGTATTCATTCACGCTCATATTTTCACATACTCCTATATTATATCAAATCAATTATTCTCTTCCTCATGCTTTGATCCGTATTTTTTCGTTTGTTCCCCTTGACTCGTCCTTTTTTATGTCAATTACTTTACATTATATTAAATATGTATGTCATACAATTTTACATTACAATCTCAGTTTTTTAAATAATCGAGTTGAAAAGAAATGAACCAAGTCGAATGGAGCGAAGGAATTATATTATTAGTTTATTACTGCATATATATCGAAAAGCATCACATGGAAAATCTAGTTAACGTAAAATTGTAAAAAATATGGGGCGCATTTTAGCAGGCCCCCACCCCAACCAAAACGGGGACCGAACAGCCGGGGCCCACTACTAAAATACGCATGTAGCATCATGGTTCCAGTATATTCAACACGACAACGCCCCCAACTCTCTCTCTATCTCGATTTGTTGCGAAATTTTATTTCTTTATTATTTGAGAGAGAAAAAAAAATAGTGAGGCCTGAGGGTCGAAGGGCAACTGAAAATAGAAAGCCCCATCGACCTACCTGCCATATATATATACATACACACACAACGCAACTGCCGCAAACACATTCTACACTGAGTGGCAGGTGCAAAGTGTGTTAATTTCCGTCTTAATCTCCACAACGGAGAAGAAACCTCTCTCCAAAATTGATACCCGCGGTGTTTTCTTGTGCTTGTTTCTTTCCCGGTATTGAAATTGTGAGGCATCGAAGATTGTATTGGTAGATTATTCAAGAGTTTCAATGGGTATGTGAAATCTTGTCAAGTGCGTGTATATTCTTGGTGGGTTTCTGGTGAATTCTGTAAAAAAAGATTCCTTTTTCTCCCTCTCTTTCCCCATGTTTCTATTTTTTTCCCCGGGAGCTGTTTGTTGATTCCTTTTTACGGTCTTGGGATTTGGTTGTTAATATGTGTACTTTCTGTATATATGTGTGTGTGTGAACTTTCTGTATAAGTCTTCGTTGTTTCCAGCCTGTAATTTGCTATGATATCCGTGCTTGTGTTTCACACCTCCTACTATGTGTGCTTCTTTTTGGTACTCTGTGTGTGTGGGTTAGACAGAGCCCCACCGGGCCACCCCCACCCCACCCCATACACCGTATTCGGAGGAAGGAGGAAGCCAGCATCTTTATTATATTTATTTTTAAAATTTTGAGTGGCTTTAGCCTTCTTAATTGGCTGGCCCTTTTTTTTTTTTTTGGGATTATAGGGGGGGGGGGGGGGGGGCAGTCTAGTTTT
>JAYDZE010456456.1:0-34764 GCA_034509125.1 Monilaria moniliformis
AATAGATTTAACCTAGCTGCAACCCTAGCTTTCTACTCCCTATATATATGGGAGTCTCTCTTGCTTTGTAATATATCTTATTCTCTTCTTCTATATGTCTATATATTTTCCTACTCTACATGTTTACAAGTACAATATGAAGCTCCTATACATTTGGGTTGTGATAATAGAAACAGATTAATCACTGTGTGTGCTTATATATATGCACAGTACTACTGCTGGACTCTTCTCCAGCCTTTGGCACCCGAATGAATTAGGTGGAGGGACGTTTCCCCCACAGCACTAAGGTTGGGGAGTTATGCATGTAGGCTAGGAATATAGTTAGTGATTGTCATCAAAGCATTCCATGGCTACCACAGCTCCAGTTGAGTGGCCAATGGTCCTTCTTCCTTCCAACACTGCATTGTGGCAAAAGAATCTTCATAGATTGATACTCAATCAATACAACTCTCTATTTCTCTATACAATGAGATTGCAAGCATGGAAAACTAGTTGGTTGCTTGGGGGGTATAGAATCAAAATTTAAATTTGTGAGTTGGTATTGATGTAGTTGACTACTTGTTTATTTATGTTCACTGGAGGAAGGAAGATAACAAATGCTTGTCGTTGTAATCTTTGTATTAGTTGAATGCATAATGAATTGTTACTTTGTCTGTCAAACACAAGCAATCTACATAAAACCCGTTCCAAATACTATGTTCCATGTGAACATTATGTTAGGAGTAAAGGCGGAGGGAATGGGTAATTGACTGCAGAGAATAGGGAACGCAACAAAACCACCAAACAAAGATAGAAAAAGACCCAAAATAATATTATATCTAAACTGAAAATACGATAATAAGATAACGCCTTCGAAAAGACCACACCTCCAAGGAGGGCAACACACGGCAATCGCCGGCAACACAACCAAACTGACAAAACTGTACTAAATTTCTGAACACTTTAAACTAAGAACTTAAACCCTATTTATAAACTCTACTAAAAGACTCCAACTAGAACTAACTCTAACAAACTAAAGACTCCTAAACATACTCAAACTCTACTACTAACAAAACTCCCGATTCGTATCAATACTCCGCTGTCGAAACAGCCTTGCCCTCAAGGCCAGCGTAGAAATCATCCAAGGGGGTTCGAATTATGCCGAATTAAGCTTAGTAGAAATATTTATCTCGTACTAATAGATCTTTGAAGCTCAGTATGTGTACTAGAATTCAATTGGATGAGTTGATGATTGGTCCATACATTTATAACAAGCATAACAATTTTTCTTTCTATAACCAACTTGATCTATTGCCTGGGGCATCCTTTACACTTTTATCTTGGTCGTGAGAGGGTTAATTTAACCAAATAATTATCCTTTTAACAGCTTTTTAAGCTTCTTATTGATTTATTTGGTGATAGAAAACCAGGAATACATTGTTTATTTTGAAATGATGTTGAGAATATCTTGTCTAATGTGCTATTGTCGCCTTCTTTTTTTCCTTCTTCATATTTTTCTCCTTTTAATCCTCATATTAACTATTTTGTAGGATTCAGATTCCGACAAAGATGTATATGACCTATTAGATCCAACTTCTGCTGGAGGAATTGTTGGCAATATAAGATTGTCATGTTCCATTGAGGTGCAGATATATTTTATATTTCATTTTAGCCATATGCAAATAAATATGTATATGCCTTGAACTCTTGGTTGTGACATTTGTAGGACCCAATGGAAACAGAAAAGAGTTTTGTTCGGCGTATTTTGTCTGTTGTGGTATGTGTTAACGTTGTTCATAATTTTTTGCTGTTGCATGTAGTACAATCTTTTGGTGAATTGTTGCCTGGAGTACAGTTGACATCATAGGGATCCTGCTAAGTAAATCTTTTGGAGGATAATTTTTTTTGCTATTGTTCCTTTCAGTTCGTATATTATTCTTCTTGATCTCTAGCCTTCATTGTAAAAGTGAGTTTTTATAAATGGTGCATTAAGTAACGTTTTGCTTATTCTATAAGCACTTTAAAATAGGTTATTAGATGTTTAGAACTCGTAAGCTCCTTAAAATTGTTTGGTGTTCTTTGTTTTTTTTTTTTTTTTTTTTTTTCCCTGAATCTGTTTCTGTTTCTGAGCTGATAACTCCTTTAGAACGCTACGACCTATAAACTAAACTTGTATAAAAGGATCTTATGTTGGTGGATTCTTCAAAATTAAATGGTGTCAAATAGAAAAGTTGCCCTTATTTACATCTTAAATCCTTTTTATCTTATTCTATTCAAATGCTTTTATGACTTATTCTTAAAAAGGTATATACCATCTTCAGAAACAACTTATTGGATAACAGCTTATAATAGAGAAGTTCAACCAAACACCCTATAAACAAAGTCCATGCCCTAGGACTATATAAGTGATCATTTCCTAAAGGAAAACATGGATGAGTGCATCAGAAGGAAAAAGGGGTAGAAATGAAAAAACCCAATTATAAAAGTCATATTTGATTATAGCATCTCTAAATAAGAATTAGAACCATTAAATCAGAGGAAATTCTTCCACTTGCATTATTAGCTTATTCTACTCCCTCTTGAGTCATCTGAGGGGTTGACATTGGACAAACTGCAGCTATCCTAGTTATGAGTTTTACTAGTATGATGATAAGTCTGAAGATTACTTAGCTTTATTACCTCTGATTTGGTGCAGAGAAACTGTGACTGGCAGAGTAAATGTAACAAGTTGAAATTGGTCAACCTTGGACAAGGTCAAATTGATTGGTAGATATTCTTATGATGCTATAATCAAAACACTAGCGTCTGGTGTCCATTCTTTAATGTTGAAGAGGCTAGACTTAGAGTTATCCTAATCCTATATTATCTTAAGATGCGAGGATATAACAGTAATTTTGCCTCCTATTTGCTTGGAGCATTCTTTTCTTTGTGACACAATACAATAGAATTACATATTTCCTTTATGGAACAAAACAGTTACATCTGTCCCTTATTTATTTAAACAGGATTATGATGAAAGTGGAAATCTTTCATATGCTGAATTCTCAGACCTAATAGATGCATTTGGAAATCAACTGGCTGCTACAAAGGTTTGCATATGAATAATCATTTCATTTCTCATACCATTAGTAGGTATTATTTGTTGCTGAATATTGTACACCATGTTCGAGATCATAACCTATTTGAGGTGGCCATTTTACATGGTACTTTAGTCTGGTTAAATGACATATCCTGTGTTCAAATCTCACTTCCAATCATTTATATACCACATGCAAGACTTTGATACGAAGTCCTGCACAAACGAGGGGTTTGTTGAAGAGATTAATTGAAATATTTAATAAAAGCTGCTCGCTACCAGCTTAAGTTTGAGATAAGGTGGTCACTTAGCATATTTTACTTTAATCTATTAAATCGTTCTGCTAGGAAATATAATTTTGGTTTTAAACATGAAATGCGAAAAAGAAAACTCAAAATTTTCATGATGAAAATCATAAGTAGAAAACGTAGAAAAAGAATACTAAAAGGAAGAACTAGAACGGATAGAGAGTTTTCAATCAACATCCTACTCACAAAACATACAAACATATTTCTTTCCTCCCCTGAGAGTTCGGAGTTCTTTCATTGGTGGTAGGAAAATCTGAGTATTCCACTCGTATTAATAAGATGGGGAAGAAAAAAAGAGAGATTCCTTGGGGCACTCATAAAGAGGTTGATGGAGATAGAAAAGTGGTGGTGGGACCACTCTTTCATTAGGAGAGAGTTGCATACATATATTTATATATATCCACTTTATTTCGGTTGGTTTGGTTGAACCCAAATGTTTTTAAATAAAACCTGAACCAACCGAAAATAGATTCACTTTTTCATTTTATTAACCGAACCGTATATCTGATCTGTCTGTCTCTCTTTACTGCATTCAGAGCTGATCCCAACGCAATGCTTGATTCCTTCCTGCTAATTTATTCACTAATGATCATATCTCTTACCTCTCGTCAAACTCCATCTTCTCTTTCCTTGCCGAAGCTGAATCAATGTCAACTATGTTCAATTGGGCTGTAATCAGGTTGAAGTCATTGCTAATGGCTTCTCGTATATCTCTCACAATATATCCAACATCTCCTTTGTGGTCTTAGCTTTGATTGTGTGGAGCACGACATTCCCAGACAATGACAAGCGTAAGACGCACATCGTCTTCCTGTCCAACATCTTCTAGTCTTGCTCCTTCATGTCCTCTGATCTCGTACCTAGAGGCTTATACAAATCCTTACCATATCGGTGATCCTCGATCTGCAACTTCCAGTATCCAAAATATGTCCCGTCAAACTTTTCAATTGATATTTTTTCATCACCCATGGTGTCCACTCCACCCCTTCTAAACCCAAAGCCCTTGATACGGGTTCCTCGGAAATACGACAGAAAATTATTGAAAAAGAAAACTCACGATATGATGAGAACAATACTCACGAATTGTATACCCAGTCCATCACTACATGACTAAGTTGCTAATAGTCAATGAAAGCCTACCACTTTGTTATCAGAGATTATTACCACCATATTTCATAATCTATTATCGTATCCTTCTGTTTCGTTTTGTTTCAGAAAGAGGAACTTTTCAAAGCTGCTGATGAGAATGGCGATGGAGTTGTCAGCATAGATGAGTTGGCTATGCTTTTAGCTGTTCAACAAGAAAAGTACGCTCTCGATATAAGTTCATCTGGGAAAAAGCGGTCTATTGTTTCTTTTAGATATAGTAACATGTATTTCTTCATGATTTGCTTGATTCTATTATTCTTGACTCTGGTGTTTCCTGTGTTGGCCTTCTTAGATTGATTTAAGTTATGCCTTCTAAAACTACAAAAATAAAAAAACGTAAAATTAAAAACAAATTCATCCTTCAGTAATTAAAGTGTTATATGAATAACATAGTAATAGCGAAAATTTATTCTTATCCTGTAAGGTGTTATTTGAATAGTGTAGTGTGAGAAATTACTTGGCGTAACTTCTCTATGTCTATAAAAGTGATGAATATTACGAATAAGAAGTACCTTTCTGCCAAAGTATAACATTCTAAATAATCTTTCTCCATATTCATAGGGCTATGTTTATAGTACTCTAGAAACTTACTTGACCAATTATATATTTTTAGTCTATTTCATTCATACAGTTAAATTTGCATATATCTAAAACTCAATAATAAAAAAAAATATTTTGTATAATAACTAAATGTTTACAGATTGAGAGCTATTGGGATCTTTTATCAATTTCTGTAAAGATAAAAAGTTTATACTTTAGGGAAATCCTTGCACACTTTTTTCTTTCTATTTAAAAATACTCGTACAGTTATATGGTCGCATTCATCACTAGAATTATTAATGTAATATTCTGTATTATTTATCTTTCGCGTACTCTTACCAATTTAATTTATTATCACTGTCCAAATTATAAGGAACTTTTGGTATTCCCTACATTTACGTACCACTGAATATTCTTAAGAAAAAAATCTTCAACTTATGTTGTTGAATATGTTGAAATAAGCCATTAGTACTCAAATTTATGAACTAAGTGATCTTGTTGAATGTTATGCATGTTTTAAGTACCTTGGATGCTGAATATTGATTGTTCTAACCTTCTAGGTGACAATTACAGAGCAGATTTTCTACCACACTCGACCAGTTTCTAATATATGTTCTTAAACTTTTTCTTCATGATAAAATTGATTGCTAGAATCAACTATGATGGTTTCAATACTTTCAGCAGAACTTCTCATGGTTGCCTTTTTTGCTTGAAAACCCTTTGTGCAGGGATCCGCTTATCAATTGTTGTCCTGTCTGTGGAGAAATTCTTCAAATCTCGGATAAGTTGAATGCTATGATTCATTTGACCCTATGTTTCGATGAAGGAACTGGAAATCAGATTATGGCTGGAGGATTCTTGACTGACAAGCAGGCTTCGAATGGGTGAGGACCTGCCAATCATAACTTCTCTCATTTCTAGCTAATATTCACCTTTACATTCTGTTATGGGCATATGTACCAAGTGCAAAAACAAGTTTAAAGAGGGATTCAGATCCAATTGCAAAAATATGATCTGCAAAATTTCAGTATACTTGGCTCTCAGCTCCCATAATTTGTTTTATCTATTAGTCAAATGTGAGAGATCAAATGTAGTTCGCATTCTTCTTATCTACCCATACGAACTGTGTGATTTCTCTTTTGGTATGAAATAATGCCTTATTTAGTTGAGTTCAGAATGCAATTGTTTCTCAACTGTTTATATCAATAACAATAACAATTACTATAATGGGTTACTTTTGTATTAAATATCAATATTCTCTTGCACAGATGGATGCTCAAAGTAAGTGAATGGGCTCATTACTCATCCTATGAAGTCGGATTAAGGTCTGGATCAAGTGCTTCACATATCCTGGTAATTCATATCAGTGCGTCCCTGAGTAAATATTAATTAATTTATTATTATTGTTGTTGTTGTTTATTCATTTCTTCATTGAATTTTCCAAATTTGAGCTCCTAGGCAATCATTTACTTCTATTATAGTCCAAATATTGTAATATGTGCTGTTCGATGTTCTGATGCCTAAAACCAGAATTTTAGAGTAACTTGATAGTGCATTCAGAATAGAGGGGTCTTTCTGCTGTGTTTGTTAGAAACTATATATATATTAGAATCTTCTATATTGTCAATGTACTGGGATGCATTCTTAAAGTGACAAGATACTGTTTTTTATTACAGGTTTTTGATAGGCGAACAAAAAGATTAGTGGAGGAAACAATTGATGCCAAGATTGTGCTATCTATGAGAGCCATATATCAATCTAAAGTAGGGCTTGGCCTCATGGACAAAGGTTGCGTTTTAATGATTTTTTTCTGATAAGTCTTGATCAAGTGTTTGCTGCAACATTTTATCATCTCTCTCTCTCTCTCTCGCGGACACACACACACCTTCATGGATTTAGATATTTCTTGGATCTTTGTTAACTTCATCAATTTGGGGATGGTTAGATATATCTAGATACATCTAATTATGTCAATGATACTTTTCTTTCTTGCTTAATTCACGAGTTCGCTTATACTACATAACTGCTATACGGATGCAGGGGCAAAGGAACTCCTGCAGAGCATCTCCGAAAAGCAGGGCAGGAAAATGGATTCACCCGAATCTGCTAAGGATATTGAAAAGTTTATTTGTTTGTTTAAGGCATGATATTCTTTTGCCCAAGCATTGAATCAACTCTAATAGTATTTTAACTTTGACTTGTGTGTGTGCTACCCATGAATTTGAGTCCTAGCAATTGATACCTTTCAATCAAACTGACTTCCACTGGTCTGTTAATAAGATGTGCGCACTGGTACATGTTTCTGAATTATATTATCTCTAAAGTAGGGAGATACACAGTCCATTCTTCTTATAACTCCAACTCAACCCTTCCTCCAAAAGCTTAATCATGCATATAGATGTGCATGACTGCTGAGTGTCAAATTATTCTTTTTGCCACCTGTCTTTTGCAATTATAAGTACTTTAAGTACAATTGTGTTTATATTTGATTTGGTTAGCTCCCTAATCGCAATTGTTGATTATGTTGCAGGATCAATTAAATTTGTCTGAAATCAAATATCCTTTAGAGCAGTTTAAGGTGGGTAAGACTTTGAAGAAATCTGGTTGAAAGCTGTCTGGTCTATGTATCATTATCTAAGAGTAAAAATATTGTGATGAAAGCAAGCAACCATCAGTATCTTAAGTCCATACAATTTTTGATGTTGTACCTAGATTTTTAGCAATTAATATTACTGCGATCTTGAAAATAGATCTACGAACTGGTTCTTTTCTGAAAGCAAATATGTGAAAGTAGGCAATGTGGATTTAGAGATGGCAAATTCAGTCATCCATCTAAGAAGTTGACATCCTTCAAATCTCTTAATCCCTACCTTTGATTACCTTCCTCCCCCATCGCTCTCCCTTTTTTCTTTCTAATTATTTGCATTGAACTCTTAAAATGTAATATTTAACGATATGCTGGGAGGATCTGGAGCTGACACTTCAGACCTGTAATTTTCCAGGCTTTTTCTTGAATATGTACATGGTTGAATCTTCCATATGATCAAACTTTCCCACTCTCCTTGCTCTTAAGTTTGCATTTTCTAAGTTTGCCCCATTCTACACACTTTTATGGCAATAGATTGCATTCCTATTCATTGCTTTAGTTGAGTGCTCACAAATTATTTTCTTATTTTTTGTGTCCTTTCCTTTCTATTCAGTTTTTCTAAGTCTTTAATATACATTCATAAATGAGCTTTTCACTATTGCAGACATTCAACGAATTCTTCATAAGAGAGTTGAAACCTGGTGCGAGGCCAATCACCAATGCTGGATGTGATGATGTTGCGGTATCTGCTGCTGATTGTCGGTTGATGGCATTTGAAACTGCTGAAGATTCTATAAGATTTTGGATTAAGGTATGAGCATTTGCTAGTGTTCACCAAATGCTGGTTTGTGTAAACGTCTGTGGGTCTACTCATGATTGGCCAAATTTCTGTAAGTAAAAATAATAATAAAAAGTGACTTTATAGTTTGAAAGCTTGTCGCCAAATTTTATATTCTTAGCGCTCAAACTTTTTACTTTATTCCTTTTGGAAGCATATTATGTTTTTTTAAACAACTTTAGTCTAGTCCACAACAGTTAGCAAAACTGCGCAGCAGGTACTATATAGTCTGATTCAGAAGCTCTGTTGTCATGCTAGGGTCGGAAATTTTCTGTACAAGGCCTTTTAGGGACCGAAGTGTGCTCTGATGCCTTCAGTGGTGGAAGTCTAGTGATATTCCGCTTGGCACCACAGGTAAAATTTGTGAATCTCTCTTGTTCTTGAGCGCAATCAAGGTTCTTAATAACATCAGGCGCAGTTGGTATATCCTTCCTGATCTGGAGCATGATTTATTTTCTTTAATAGTATCTCAGTTTTTTTATATTCTGAATTCAGTGCCTCCAAATCATTGCAGGACTATCATCGTTTCCATGTTCCTGTTTCTGGAACTATTGAAAAATTTGTGGAGATACCTGGATGCTTATACACGGTACTCATGAACTTCTGAGACGTGTTTTGTGAGACTTATTTTGATTTATCCTCATTTCTGCTCTCTTCTTTTTCAAGGTTAATCCAATTGCAGTGAACAGCAAGTACTGCAATGTGTTCACTGAGAATAAGCGTGTTGTATCTACAATATCAACCAAAGAATTTGGAAAGGTTTGGTCAGCACAAACTTTTTCTGCTACTACTTTCTGCGGAAGATAATATATTGTGCTTGCTTCAGGATTCACTTTTCATTTTTGCTTTACTAATAATGTCTTTATCAACGTTGTAGCAGTTCTTTCCTTGGTTATGTTTAAAAGTTCCTTTCAATAGTTCTTGTTTCTCAAAATCGGAAGATTTTTTTTATGTTTTGTCTTTTATTTTTTATTACTAAAGGTTTCCAACTTATGCACCAATAGTTACAATGAACTTCATAATTTATTCCTTAAAATGACTGGTGTTCTCTGAACCTGGAAAGACCATTATACACATGAGTGTGTACATAAATATAAATATGCATGGATTTTGATCCTACTATCCAAAGCAGTCATTTTTTTACAATGATGAGTTATAAGAGCATTTTATGTTTCCTATAACACACAGCATACAGAAAACTGTGTATAGTAGATCTGAAACTATAACTTTGGCTGCAGGTAGCTTTTGTTGCTATTGGAGCAACCATGGTTGGTAGCATTAATTTCACCAAAAAAGAGGGTGACTATGTCAATAAAGGAGATGAGGTTAATGATAGTTGACAACTTAACAAGTTCTTTTATATTTATATCATGCTGAACTATATCCGGTAAACTACTTTTAATTCTTTGGTGCAGTTTGGATATTTTTCATTTGGCGGAAGTACAGTCATTTGTGTCTTTGAGAAGGTTGGTGCTACGGTTTATTTATTTAGATAATGAATACCTGGGCACTTCCTTTAAGCTATGTTTTTTTCTTATTATGCAAACTACCAAGAATCTGGTGGTTTTGTTTCTGATTTGTTGCTGATTTTAGTACCTGTTAATTGTTATTTCATGCATGTGATTCTTTTATTCAACAAATATAAATGCTAGCATTGGCTATGTCTCAGTGTGTAATTCAATATTTTCTTCTATTTTCTTGTAAGAGGTTAAAATAAGTTCATATCTATGGCTTCAGATCTCAGTATGCGTCAACTATTACTAGATCGCGAAGAACACCACCAAAATTAATGTGGAGGGCAAAGTGGCCTAACTCTGAAGCAGTTGGAAACTGAAAAGAATAGATGTCAGGACCAAAAAATTAATCATTACCCTAATTGTCTCTCTTCAGCTGCGGAACAAATGATTAATCCATACTTTTATTAGTTCACAAAAGTTTTTCATTTGCTGTCAGTTTTGTTAAAGATTGCAGTATGCTCCCCTAAGTCCTTGAAATTCTGCAGGATACCATCAAGATAGACGACGACCTCCTGGAGAATAGTTCAAGACACCTTGAGACGTTGGTATCTGTGGGAATGCAATTGGGTGTGTCCATTAAGAAACGCTAGGCTAGAGAGAGGTCGCTTAAGGCGGAACCTTGCATTATTTGGGCGTGAAAGGGAGTGTCAACCAACCTTGTACCATTACCACTGGTCGATTCGCATGTGGTTTGTATTCTGACTATAGAACAACTTTTTGGCATTTAGGATCGTCTTATCTGGTAGTTTGTACCATGTCTCGTATTGTTATGTAAATATAATTTACAGAAAATGTGTATTTGAGGAAATATTTCACCTGCATAGTCGATATGTGTTTGCATGAGATTTAAACCAAATATTCAAATTGGAGTTTTGGCTGAGTGAGCATCAAAAGATAGACATCTCTTTGCACGATTCGGTGAGATACACCTCAATTGCATAAAGTATGGCCACCAGTAACTACTTTTAAAGGTTTTTCTATTTGTATTATTTCTAAATAAGTAGCTTAGTGATTTGTCGTGTTGTACGGATATGAACTTTGGTTTGCCTTGGATAAAGCTGCTGGTCCCTGCATCCCCTCCCTTGCATATTGTTGCCACATTATTTGCTCTTGTACAAGAAAGTTATGCTTTTTCTCCAGCTCCGACATCTGCACATATGGTGGTGGAGGTACGGCAAGGGAGGCAGCAAAAGGGTCGGAGTTCTCGGAAGCGGTGGCTCCGCCCTCAGCTGACGGTGGTGCCGGCAATGCCAGCATGGCCGGCCGCCCCACTGACCCTAGAGCAACACTACTAGCACTTCCAGTAGCTATAAGACCCGAAGAAGCCACCGCCTGAGCTAGTGCACCTTGTTGATACATACCATCAAGAATCAATGTATCAAACCCTCCAGGAAGCGATACCTTTTGGTTCGACAAGTGGCTAGCAGACTGGACTAACGCTGTCTCCCAGTCACCAGACGACGATTCATTGAAGGCCTCCCACGGTGTCGTTTTATTTTCCGGACCGGCTGTGGATAAACCGCCATCAAATAGAGCTAGTGCTAGTTTATCACCATGTTCTTGTGTAGTAGGTGCATTTTCACCTAAGTTCAACAAATCTCCCTCTTCTTGAGTTTTCTTCTTCTCTTCTTTTGGCTCTTCTACTTCCTCATTCTCTTTCTCTTTCTCTTGTTCAAAAGTTTCTGGTGGTGGCAATGCCTTGATGGAATTCATATCCTCTTCGGGCTCTGTCTCTTCAACTGGTTCAGGCATTGGGTCCGGGTTGGCGGGCCTCTTGTCGTGGCTCATCATCGACCTTTCACGAATGTAATCGTCCATCATATCGAGCCTCTTTTGTGAGATCTTCTCAACTTCAGGATACTCAGAGGAGCGCGCAATGCCGACTTTCTTACACCATGTGTAGAACGCGTCAACATCATCATATTGCTTAGACACACGAGAGAAGATCTCATGGACTTTCACCATTTCTGGTATATCTAGCTCCATGAACCGTTCAATCAAGATTGCCATTATCTCTGTTATGTCGTAGCATAGCTGAAAGCTCTCTTTCACAATGGGGTATAGAGCCACATTCACAACCCTGTTCTCCCTAGCAGCACCTACATTCATTCAATAAATGATGTGATTGTGAGATCAAAGTTATGTACAAAAACATATATATGTGTGTGTGAGAGATGATGTCAATCAAGCCAACCTATTTAGTTTTGGCTAACCTATTAGGGCTACTTTTTGGCCCTAAAGCCTTTTTTTTAAATCTGGGGTCAATTTGTCGGTTTCAGACTGGATTGACATGCTTGTGCATCTTTTTGATGTTGTGTGTACCTGTTGGCTTGCATGCCAAAAACCTCTCGAGAAGTTGCATTAGATGATTGATCTTACAAAAGATCTTCTCAATCTTCATATCACGGAGAGGAGTGTCCTTGGGCACAGTGGCGTTGCATGTGGCGGCGCCACCGGGTTCTCCATTTGGAACGTCGCATGCATAGCCACCGTGGTTCCCCCTGCGGCCCTGCATCCTAAACTCGAGCTGCTCGTCCAAGTAGAGGCCGTAGGTGCGTACGAATGCCGAGTAGTCCCACGAGTTGGAGCGAGCAGAGGCATCTCTGAAATCACACATGTTGAGGAGACGAGTGCCACGCCTGGTGGCGAAGAAGATCTCTTGCTCGTAGGCGGCGTCTCCCTCCGAGAGTAGGCGTTGGATCAGCATCAGCGTTTTCAAGGCCACCACCCAATTCCTAGTCCTGCTCAGGCGCCTCGCGATGGTACTCACGCACGCGCTCACGAACGTGTAGGAGAAGGTCGTGAGGTTCAAGATCTCACGGACATAGCGCTCGTCGGGAGGGTATTCCTCGTGGCGCGTGGCCTTCACGATGGCCACGTCGAGGTCGGAGAGGGAGGCGCTGCTGCCAACCTTGGCTAGGCCAATGCTGGTCTGGTCTTTCACCGCCCCAATGGCTTTCCTTAACTTGCTTGGACCCATGTTTCAAGGATTCTTGTGTTATCCTCTCTCTCTCTCTCTCTCTCTCTCTCTCCTTTCTTGATGATGGATTGCAACTCTTGCCAACCTAACACAAATGATCATTCTCTATCCATTGTTTCACCATGTTTCTTGTCATCTTGAAATGTATAATGCACCTAAGTATTGCAATATATACAAAATTAACATGAATTTCTAAAGAAAAATTATCCAAGTACCTGTGGCTGGCAAAAATAGAATTCTTTTTTTTTTCCTCTTTAGATAGTAGGAAGAAAATATTTAGGGGAGGTAAATGTTTGATGTTTTTTGAAGAGAAGAAAATGTTTCTTCTCTTTTGGTATTTTGGCTGTCAATCTCCCCTATGAATTTCACTTTTTTTATTGGAGATGAAGTTGAAATACAAAAGAATCAAAGGTCCTTAATTATTAAGGTTACATTTTGTGGTAGAGATGTAAATAAAGAGTTGCAGCCAAATGAAAATATTAACCAATAATAAATTTAGCACTTTTTTGTTAAGGAAAAATAGTTTGTGGCCATTGAAAATGGTCTTATTTTGCACGGCTTTGAAAATGCTAGATTTTAGCTACCATTTCTAATTTCCTCTTTTTCTATTTATTATTTTTTTCTTATTTTTAGTCCTTTTCTTGTTCTAGAAAAAAAAAAAAGAAATGGCTGAAAAAATGATTAGAAAGATATTCAAGAAAAAAAATGATTAGAAAGATATTCAAGAAAAAATGGAAAATTGGAATAGCTGATACAGGGTCCAGGCCCAATTACTTTTAGCCCAGTTATACTTTCGTTGATTTTTACTTATCAGTAATCATATACGATACAAAATGAGAACAAATTTTCAAATTTTTGTTATATATTTAAACATTTAATACTTGAATAAATATTAATGATAAAAATAAAATCAAAATTTTAAAAACCCATAGTTTCAATTTCATTCATAAATCCTATGTTTCATTTTTTTTTCCCGCAATTCTAGAGCTATTGGACGATGATTTTAGTGTAGTAAGAATATAATGATGATTCAGTTTTGTATAAGATTAAGAAAGACATGCATATGGTTGAACATAGAACTGCATATAATCATACATAAAACTGCATACAATTTTACACAAATATGTATACGAGTTTCAAACTTTGCTCTCCTGCATATGAGTATTGACTGCTTCTTTATAGCTCCATAATTCAAAAGAAAACAATGAAATTAGCAAGCAATGATCAACATATAAAATTGGTTCGACCAAATTTGCCAGAGTTGAATGATCATTTCATTTTTGCAAAAATATTAAAGCTCAAGGTATTATTTATAGTTAATGAAAATTTGAACTTCTCAATTTTATTTACAATCATTAATTAAAATTTAAAACTAATTTATATGTTCTTAAATACATAAGATCTGTTCAACTCTCCTAATATTAAAGATTCATTTCAATTTTCGTAATGCATAAAATAATTGAACAATCAAACATGAAAATTATAAAATAAGGAATCAGAATACTATCAGGAACTAGTTTCCGCACTTTACTAAAAGAGTCCTAACTATTAATAGAGCACTCATCATTCCTCTTCAAAACTTCCTAAGAGAAGTCATTAGCCTTAGTATAGAGATTACAAACAACCCACAAAGTAATAAAAAACCAATGTGTGCAAATATTTGACCTAGACGTATTTGCCCCTGTATTTAGGTTTGGAGCTGAGCTTTTCACCTGTATCAGCAGGGCTAAAAACTGCTGAATGCAAGTTTCCATCTTCTAACCACTTAAGGTGGTTTTCTTTGAACTCCAGATGTCTGAGCCTCGCCGCCGACTCGATCTCCTCGGTGTATGGCGCAACTTTAACCATGGTTAGCAAGACCCTGCTGTATCTGAAGCTGAGTATTTGCTCGCATGTCGCGACTGATTCAAAACACGGGTGTTCTGGGAAGGTTGGGTCCGGTGAATCCTCGTCTCTCAGAACAGGGTAGAAGTAGACGAGACGCCCACCCATCACGAGCATCCTAGCAGCAAGGTCGAGCAAATCGTGCACACACTCCACTAAGCTGTAAGGAGCGGTAGAGGGTATATGGTTGGTCCTTTTATCGTCAGGAACTGTGTAAGGATCTACAGCACCTTTTAAGAGCTTACGCCCACCTGATTTACGTCCCCCGGCACGAACCCCATAAGGAGGATCACAAATTATGGCATCAAACATCTGGAACATCACAAGTTCAGAAACAAGGATACAATAGGTGACTAAATGGAATTCAAGCAATAAAACAAAAGGCATTTTCAGGAGAAAAGGTTATCATAGCAAGCCCTCATGATTGTAAATAATTGTCTTCCTTGTGGAAGACTACTATTACTAACCAATGGAAGGCCACGACAATGCACATATGAGATTCAACAATAACCAGTCAAGAGCATTTCATTACTTAAGTGAAAGACTCCTCTTGAGGAAAAGAAAAGAAAAGGTCCATTCTAGACATATTCTTACCTAGGAACATCCATTAAAATGAAATGACAATTAAAGTAATACACAACGGTTTGCACGTCGTCATCCCATTTAGAAGAAGGAACAAATGCGAAGGTATTCAGTTATTAAACTAATACTTTTCTTCCTTTTAACTTTAAAGCTTTCAAAGATATTTTGTAGAAGCATGTGAAGTCAAAAACGTTAACATCACAAAACTTAAGATGAAGTGAAGATGAGCAAATAAATTTATTCCAGATACAACCATTGCATGAGAAAGATATTAGAGGTATAAAAGTGTTACCTCTTTTAAAATCAGCACGCCATGGGGGAAGATTATTATCAGCCCTTAATAAAGATACCGGCATTGGCAATCCATACTGTACCACGACGAAACTTGTAGTCAGGTTTACAGAACAATCAATATTTCCAGAAAAAGTACAGAAATTTATGAAGGATTTCAGTCGCATTTTTATAATTTGCAATCTTTACTCTGCACCCCATATAATCATATTTTATCTACAATCACAATGTTAACCATCAATTACTCTAGGTAAATAAATGAAGGTTCCATTATCTAATGTGTGCAAAAAACATTTAAGGGAAATAACAAAAGCAGGGAAAACAATTTGAATGACAAAAGAAACGGCACTCAACAGACAAGTATCACAAGTTAATTAAAAGAAACGGAAGAAAAAGAAAAGGAAAAAACAAACATGACCTGCTTAAAATTGCTCCAGACATTGCAATCAGGACCACGACCACCACGCACTACCCGAATGTCAATATCTGCACCCTAAATTGTTTACATCAGCGAAGTGGAAACAATAAACCCATTCTAATTAACTGAACAATAAAACCCGCAAACTAACAAGTTTGATCACAAAGAAAATTTTCTAACCATTGTCATTGCTCCAAAATGAGCAGCCGCAATTAGAATACTTCCTGTACCAACAAAAGGGTCATACACCAATTTTCCAGGTTTGACCTGTGCTTGATTTGCCATCAGGAAAGCTATTTCTGCATCCATGGCTGTCGGGCCAAGATATTTGCGGCTCTTTAGCTGATAAGTTTGCAAGATCTTCCTATCAGAAGCACCTACCTCCCGGCCAAAAAAGATTCTCTTTTGGGATGCAGGTGGAAGCCCATTTTTATCCCCATAATCATCGTTATCAATAAGACAAAATTTATGATCAGGATTCCGTAGATTCACCCGTCCCTGAAAGATGCTAGCTTAGAAGTTGGAAAATTTTCTATATGAATACAAAGTGATATATAATAGTTCCAAACCTCCCTAAGTTCCAAACCTCCCTAATCCTTATTCCTCTGTCATAGAATTGGTGAAATAAATATAAAATTTAACATGCCTCAAGCAGGGGAACCTGTACTATCAAACAGATTGCTAAGTAACTTATAATATCATTATTAATTCTTTAGGTAATACTAGATAAATGTTCTTATAAATTGGACCACACATCGTTACAGAGTAGAAGTTCCAAACTTCTTTATCTTCTTCTGATGACAAAAGCAGGAGAATAGAAACAGAGTTGAATTAGAATGATATTAACTATTGAGTACAAATTGACAACAAAATCTAATATGTTAGCATGAACCACCTATTCTAGTCCAAAGTTCATCTAAAGATACAAGGCGGTCTTTTCTCCCATGTAAGATGCTTTAATAACATTTCCAAAGACAAAACAGCAATTTTCCAAACTGAACACGTCCTAGGGCTATAAGAATCAAATAGATCAAATGCCCCTCTGAGAAAAGCACTCATATTAAGCTGACATAAAAATGGCTCGAAAAATTAAAAAATAGAGCAGAACGGTTGAAGACAAAACAGCTGATTACGCTTTACATAACTGAGCATATGAAAATCTTCTGCACACTATTTTCATTCACCAAGATTTAACAGTGAGCAATATCAGAATCAGACCTGAAACGGAACAAATGCCAACTTCTGGATACGTTCGTTTTGCTCGTGAAAGCTTATGGCTTTTCCAAAACTCTCAACAGTGATTCTGAATGTGCTTCCAGGAATTAAGTAGAGTGTCTTCCGCTCATCTGGATAGCTTCTGAGAGCATCCTCCAGTTCCTCAAAACTCCGCCCTTCGCCCCAAATTTCGTATATGCCCTTCACAAGAATACCTGCAAAAGCGCCCACTTCAATAACTACCACAAAACCCACATTACCAGAAAATAATCCAATATTAAAGAAACAATCATGAGTTCAAGTTTCTGGAAGTTCTAAATGCATTGCCAATTTCTCCAATTGTTTTTTTTTTTGTTTAGGTAATTACTTCGATTGGCAATGAAGCGGGCCGTCTCTTCGGATGGAAGATTGACGAAATGAAACGGTGAATCCGGGTGGTGGTCCTCCGGTAGCCGCCATTCGAGACGGGTGGCGCCGCTCCGATCCTCGAAAAGTCCGGCGAGGGATTCGAATTCAGCTTTCCTGTACTCCAACAACCTATGGTAGAAGACGCATAGATACCACATGACGTTTGATCTTTTATTAGAGGAGAAATGCTTCGGTGAAGCTGAATGCTATCACTTTTGCAGGGTGTGTGGGAATCTGAAGTTGTTGGCGGCGGAGACACGACGGCGCAGGTGTTGGAGTTGGAGTTGGAGTTGGTGAAGTGGTTCCACTCTACAATTGGTAAATGTAAAACCCCGGACCCAAAACCCTTGAAATTGAAATCTTTCCCTTTTTAACTTTTTTCTTTTTCCTTTTTTCTTTTTCCTTTTTTTCTTTTTTCTTTTTTTCTTTTTCTATTTCTTTGGGGTGACCAAGATTGTGCTTTTGATGCAATAATTTTATATTACAAACCTAAATTCACATAAATGTCATTGATTTTTGTTAGACAGTCTTGCATATATGTAAAAATTTCATTAAATACATCAAGATTTGAATCAAAAAATAAATAATTAATTGAATACTGATAAAATATACTCGTAGAATACTTCTTCCAACACTTTTGCACAAGTAAAAGCACTTGGAATACTTTATACCAACTTTCGTGTCTATAATTTTTTTTAATGTTATCATTTTTTTACATGGTTATCAATGTTCGGCGAATTAATGTTGTTGTGGTTAACTGAAGAGCATATTACTGTTTTAACGACTAATTAACGTGTCATAGACATCCAATTACATTATTTAATTTATACATCAATTATTTAAGTTATGCAGACATTCCAGACATCCACCTCAATAGTAATTTAGAGGCAATTGATAATCATGTGAAATATTGTAATAATTAAAAGTTCGTGTGTATGAAAGTAAATTTTTTAGTTCATATACAGACCCATGATTTAGAGAAAGTTTGTTTATTTAAGTACAATTATCCAAAATATTAATTAATGTTCACTATATAATAATAAGTATTTATTTTATAATAAATATTTGTAAATAGTTGAATGCATGGTGGAACAATACATGAAGTTGGGACAAATAATCCTATCCAAAACCAAAAGTAGAAGATATTAGTTTATTAATTTTGAGTAAGGTGGCCTAAAATATAATCGAGTCACGTAAATTAATTAATTAATTCATGGTTCATGCTGGTGTGGTGCTCTTTATGTATATCGTACGAAATTGTTCGCCTTCATAATATCTTTGAACTAAGAACAAGATTTAAAACAATCCATAGAGCTTTAAGTTCATGTACTACTAAGACTATGTATAATAAGTTAGAAAAAAACTGAAAAGACAGAAGATTATATACATATATATCTAGTGGCAGATCTTATTAATTTTGGAAGACGAATCGTTCATATCATCAGTGACGAATTCCAAAACGACGCCGTATGGCATCTTCTTCTTCATAAAAAATCTGCAAATTAGGAGGCGGTCATGACATTTTCGGCCTACCCGAAGGGAGAGTTAAGCCCTCCTAACGGTCAGAGGGTCGGCTGACCCCTCCCACCCCTGGATCCGCCACTTTATATATCTCTTTATAGTGCAAAATCGAACCTCAATAAAAGTTTAAATTTGCTTTATCTCATGCACGTACTACTAAGATTACCAAGTTAGAAATGGAGTAACATAACAACTCTTTATCGTGCAGAAACTGGAATTCACAATAAAGTTTAAGTTTGACATAAAATGCCTTGGCTTAATTAAGAGATCCATTGCATCGATCGAGCTGATGGATACAATATTACAAGATTTAGTCAAATTTATTTTCCAACAATACATAGCTTGCATGAACACTAGTTTCCTGTTCATGTCAATGCACATTTTGTTGCTATTTTCTACATAATAATACCTAAATTTGACGAAGACAAAACCACACACACGTGATCATAACCATTAGAGATGTCGTGAGCAAATGAAGACTCCAACAAAATCCTCACATTCCAAATCCACTTGAGCCAAGCAACTTAGTGAGACCAAATGTGATAGCCATGGCCATCCACCCACCCACCACCACCCTCAAACAAGACATCACCACCTTAGTCCTTCCCAGCACCGCCCCGACGCCTCCGAACCCCACCAGCCCCATGGTGGTGGCCGCCACCACCACCCCCTGCCTGACCTTATGATTAGTTATGAACGCAGCAGCAAGCAACGGCAAAATGGCCCCCACCGAGAACGCGATGGCCGAAGCCGCGGCAGCCTGCCAAGGGTTTGGAAGCTTCTCTCTCTCCACCTTGTCTTCGTCTTCCACCCCACCATTACCGGCCATTGTTTTCTCTCTCTTCATCTGGGCTTTCTCTATGTCCAGCTGCGTATACACAGACACAAACTCACCAATGGCCATGCTGCAAGCTCCGGCAAAAAGACCGGCGAAGCCGGTGAGGATTATGGCCCTGGCATCGTGTTTTAGGGCTCCGACTCCCAAAATTAGGGATGCAATGGTGACCAGACCGTCGTTGGCTCCGAGCACTGCCGCTCGGAGCCACTGTGCCCTTTCGGAGTAGTTGATTTCTTCCTCCATTTTAGGAAGATCTTTAGGAATCACAATTTGGAGCTGGTTTGGAGCAGCCATGAAAGATAGAGAGATATTAGGGCTTTGCTTTGCAGGTAGAGATGGTGAATTGGTTAGTCAGTTTGATACACTAGGAAAACACAAGCTAAAGAAGTATTTATAGCGGAAAGACACTAAATATTACTTAGAGATGACACTAACTCAAAACTAAAAGGGAAAAAAAATGGAGACGACAATAGTGCAAGATTAGGAGGTTGAAAAAAATATACGCTAGTGTAATTAGCATAAGCCTTAGTATTAAATATATCCACCTTTTTAGGTCTCTATATATCCTTAGTTACACATGTATTTCATGTTCTTGGGAATCTGCACTTAGCTGCTATCGTTAGTGTGCACTAACAAATATCCATATTTATATGCAATAGCCTGCAAACTATACAAATATAAATCCTATTTAAAAAATTAGGTTCGACAAAGAAGTTTGTGGAATCGTAAAATATTGTTCTACTCTACCACTAAGTCCATCCCTAAATAGACTTAATTAGAGACATATTTATTGTACTTTATGAATACGTATTTAGTATATATAGTTATCATTTGAAACATTATCTATGTATATGAAATTTTGGTCTAGTTACAAAAACCAAATCATAGAACAAATTAATTAGTCAAATTGAGAGGACGGCTAAAACAAATTTACACAAATTATTGGAATAATCTGTAATTAAGCTAAATTTCATGAGGAATAGTTTTTATAATTTCTTCCCATGAAATTACATAGATATATGTGCATGAATTACAAATTAAAAAGGTATAGTAGTATTGTATGTTGTTGTCACCTTTAAAGATGGATTGCTACGAGGCAAAGAATGTCCACAAATGAGAATTATTAAATAGGAGGAGTGTGCTCTCCACAGATTAGTGGGGAATTATGGCTTTAAATTATTTAAGAGAGTGTGCACTCCACACACTTATATATAGTTAATAAATTTATGAGATGGTGCCTAAAGCTGATTGGTTGATAAAAAATTGGATTCTTTTTTCCACTTCGTAAAAAGGCTTTGTGATTTGTTTTATAACTTGTTAGGTCATTGAAAGAGAGAGCTGACTTAACAAATCAATTGAGTTCGTCTGTAATGATATGATACTAATCAGATTGAACGAATATATGAATGAGTCTTGATTATATATATTGTGTAATAAGTAAATTAATCAATCCACGTATATTCGTTAGTGGAACAATATTTTCAATGTCTTAAAATGGATACTAAGGGCTCGTTTGATAGCTCGGATAGGATATAACATGATAGTTAACTCGAGATAAAAAAACACGGGCCGAAGTTAGATAGTGATCAAGATAAGATTTTTATAAACTTGTTTGGTAGATAAGATAACAATTGAGATTGTTTAGTATAAAAAGTGTGAAATTACAGAAATGGCCTTACTGGCAATATATATTATTATTTTATTGATCAATTAGATTTGTAGATTATAATCAAATTATTGATGATTATTATTTTATAAATAATGATTACTGATTAATAGTAATTAATAATTATTGATTAATATCAATTAAGTTTTTTTATGACCAATACTATTGATTACAACTTAAGATTATTGTTGATTAATGATTTTTAATGAGTAATTAATAATAATCATGGAGCTCACTAAATTATGTAAACTTAAAATTAATTAATTTACACATAATTAATTTTAATTAATCTAGAAATCTGAACAGCTTCTTGGTGGGAGTTTAGCCGGAAATGGAGCAACTGCCTTTTCCTTTTCCTTTATCGGTGACGACGCAGAAGAAAAACTCTCCGGTGATATCGAACCAAACACCAAAAAAAATGCAAACAAATACTAAATAAATCGAGTCAAACACACAAAAGAAATCAATAAAAAATATTGAAGAAATTGAACCCAGTTTCAATGGAAGAAATTGATACAGAAAAACTGAAGAAATCGAGCAAACTAATCAACAAAAACCCACCCCAAAATCAAACACCAAAATCAAGCAAAATAAGCAACACAATTCATCAAAACCGAACACCAAAAAATCAAACATAATGAACCGGAGTCACCGGCTGTATAAAAACCAAAAGAATGAATTGATAAAAGTGGCTCAGAAATCTAATACAGATTCTTCATCGCCATCGCCAAAACCGAACAGAAAATCGACCCAAAAAGCCCACACCAAGTTCGAACAACCTGAATCTGTCAAACAATTCGAACACTAATTTTTGTGGTAGAGGCTCAGATCTGGAAAACCAACATCATCATCGCCTTAAATCTGCCCCTAATCGAAGGACAAAACATATATACCCACAATGTATGCCTGAAATAACAAAGAAACCCACCAAAATTCTGCCCAAAGTCAAGCGAGACGATGGCACGTATGGGCGACGACAGCCGTGGTGTGTCGGCGGCCGTAGAGAAAGGCGACGGTGCGTCGGCGGCCACTACCACCGGACACATGCACCGCCGCCTGTCGCCCTTTTAGAAGACGTCGAGAGGGAGACTCGAATCTGGATTATCATGGACTGCCTCGACGGGAAAGAGAGAGCAGATGTGAGATATGGTAATAGAGATAGAGATAGTAGAGAGCAAATAGCAGAGATGGAGAGTAGAGAGAAGAGACGGTGAGATAGAGATAATAGAGATAAAGTTGCGTAGACGATAGAGAGAGAAGAGAGAGAAAGTTGAGGGCAGATATGGAAAGCACGAGAGTGTGTCTGACTCCGTCCTTGGAAACGACGACGTTTTAAATGAATCCGGAGCGGGCCTCGATTATTTTTGCTGGGCCAGACGGGCCTAGATAACTTTTATCATATGTACCAAACACAACACATACACTGTTGGGCCAAGATAACTTATCAAACTTGGCCCTTATCACATCTATCAAACAGGCCCAGTGTAGAAGTCTGATAACGCAAGTCTAGTTCAATTATAAGCACGTTATATTTAGCCACTAACTTTCTCTGATAGGATAAATAGTTAATTATTATTCTTAAAAGGATAAAATTAATCTTAATAATCAACATCTTGGGCATCTTTTATTGAAACCAAAAAATCATATTGCATAGTAGCAAAAATAAATGGGTTGGGAAGTGTGTGATACTGGCGGGAAAATGTTTTTTCCCTTATATTTATGTACAATAATAATATTAATACTTAGAAGTAAAAATGGATATCGTATATATGTTTAATTAAATAAAATACGACAAGTAAGAATATATAAAAAAGTTTCTCACAAATTTCAAAACCCAAATGATAATATTACTCGTATGGCTTGGAATTCGGGTACCCGAATCTGAGAAAACGGAAACGATGTCATCCAATACCCGACCTGAGAAGCCTATCGGATAACCGATTATCCTAGTTGGGTACCCATACCCAACCAATCGAGTACCCGACAATCCGACTCTAAATGTACAATTTTATATGCACTCGTCTTAGTGTTTTGCTCCAAGTCATGTAAAGAAAAATAGGTTAATATCCAACAAAACTGCAACAATTTTACAAAAATGAAATACAAATTTAATCAACAATACATCGATTTTGAGAAACCACAACATTTCTGGGCAAGAGCCAAGAAAATAGGGAAAGAGAAACTGAGCTTAAAAAAGCACAACAATTTTGAGAGGCCATATATTGTGTATGTCTATGTTTTCTGAAAGAATCAGATACCAAAATTTCGTACTACATATCAAAAAGCCAAAATCTTCCCACAAAAGATTAAATAATATAACCTAAAGTCTCTACTAAGGACAAGTTTGAAAGAAATTTCGATATGCAAATTTATGAAATCTAAACAAAGATCGAACTGCAAAGTAGGCACTTGTATCCTAAGAGACTGGACTGGAGAGAGGCTCGAAGTGTTGCAGTCGGAGGAATATCGATCCGAATAAGATAGAGGCTCACGGTGGGAAGGCTCACGCGGCTGTGGCACTGGCGGTGGTAGATTGGAGAGAGGCTCGTCGGTCGCGGCAGTAGGGAGGCTCGCGGTAGTGGCGACTGGAGAGAGGATCGCGACGACTAGAGAGAGGCTCGCGCCAGAGGAAGGCCCCGGTAAAGGTCGGGCTACTCGAGCCGGAGACAGACTGGAGGCGATTCATAAAACAGGATGGTCGTGTTGCAACTCAACTGCTCAAGGCAAACGCAGCCGGTGGCGGGAGGCCGGAGGAGAGTCGGAATCACGACGGAGGGTGCACCGTAGGCTTGTCGGGCTACGCAGCGCCACGTCGGTTGTCAGAGAGAATGGATGAGAGCTAGGAGTTAGAAAGATGAAAGACAATAAAGAATCAGAAAAGTCAAAGCCCTAATTAAATCCCCAAATTGCAAACCAAATCGGGTATGTGTTCGGGTATTGGGTATATCTGTTACCCGATCGGATAACCTGATACCCTATATGCCAAGACACCATACACCATATCCCATATCCAAACCCGCAATTTCGGGTATTGGGTCAATATCAGATTTTCCCATTTATCCGAATCCATTTTGTCAGGCCTAATTACTCGGTATAACTTGGTATTTTTAGCTTTTTGATAAATGATAAAAATGTCCTAATTCATCGACAAAAAAATATACTCCTTCTTATTGTAAATGTGAAGCATTTTATGGTGCTTTTTCAACTCTCTCCAAATGGAATCTATTCCAAACGTATATGCCATGGTTCCTAACTTCGACAGGGTATAAATATCTAAATTTGATATTTTTAGATACTTTTTCAGACCTATTGCCGATACTAAGTAGCAGTCAAAAATTTGTATCCATTTTTCATGATATTATGCATGGATCAGGTATATCATGGCGAATTCTTCAGAAAAAATGGTGTCTTCCGCAATGGAATCTGATAAGTGAGATTTCGAGTAAGTGTTTCCATAATCTTCTTCTGTCCGAAGAAATGATTCATTGAAATAATGAGTCACCATTGATATCGACACATCCGAGATCGCCAAATGTTCAGGAGTTCCTCTATTCAATCCTTTTCCTTCTTCTTGTTGCTGGATATCTCGTTCATACACATCTTCTCTTTGTTTCTCGGGCCTCTAGTAAGTTACAGACAGAGTTCGAAAAGGTTCAATCTTTGATGATTCCATCATCTATGATTGAGTTACGAAAACTTCTGGGTAGGTATCCTCAAGTTCATTTATTGGTTAAATATGTTATTAACTAATTAGTTGGTAACTTTTTTATTACAAAAATCACAAAATAATCTCATTCATGCTTTTCAAAATGACCTTCAAACTTTTATATTGCACTAAAAATTGTTGTGTGTAATATATTAATATATATGTATATATATATGAAGAAGTTCAAATAAGAATTTATATTTAAAATAATAATAAAAAATTATTTTGAGTCTTTTTGTTAATGAAGATCTATAGTGGATATATCATCTTGTTAAATGAGTGCAGCACCAGGATTTGAATCCTATAAGGAGAAAAAAATCATTTAATTTTATTTTTCTAATGCAGTGTTTTTAGTATTCTTAATTTTCACGATAAAAATGAACTTTTACATTAAAAACGCCTCTTATTTTGCGAACATAACAGGATTGCAATAAATATATAAAGTTACTATATTCGCCATTAATTTAACTACACTAACAAAATATGAAAATCGAGTTATCGTCAAAGCAAAATAATTTTGTAAAGGTAATGTTTTACTTTTACACTTTAAATGCATTAAACTAAAATCGAGTCACTATACATGTGATTGATTTAAAATGACTTAATTTAATGCAAATTTTTGTATAAAGAATGGGACGGTGACAATTTTGAACTACATGTTTAATCTATGCTGCCATTTATCTTGTTTTTATAGATTAATCAACAAAAGTAATGAGAGTGTTTTAAGTAAATTTCTGTTTTTTCTTTTCGCGGTCACTAGACATTGTAAAGCAGGATCTTACAACTTCTTAATACAATAGTTTACATTGTTTCCCCCTCGTGAATTATCAATTTAAAATATATCAAACTAGTATTTTGAAAATATGGGTTTGGGGGACCACAAAATAAATAAAAGAGTGATTAAAAGAGTGAGACCACAAAATAAATAAAAGAGTGATTAAAACAAAATTATATAGTCCTTTGCGATGGTGTGGCAATTCTCGAACCCTGTGATTAGATTATCTTATGGGGAGCGTTTATATTGAGTGATAGCATTAATTGATTAAGATAATTCAAGCTAATCTATTAGATTAATTAATTTTGAGTTTATTTGACCATTTTATCATTCATATAATTAATTCTATGTTTTATCAATATATCATATCAATCAAAATAAATATCCTCTTAGCGCTCACCAATCACTACGACAGTTTGATATATTGTCCTTAAAGATAAAATCAATTCGTCTTCTTAACCATAGTACCATAAATTAAGAAACTCCAATGAATTAAATGACGGTGAGTACTAATAGGCTAATAAGTTATTCTCATGTCTAACACAAACTGTTCTCATAATCATGTAAGAATTCAATCAAACTTAAGGAATTCTCAAGAACATGTATAAGTTCTACGTAAAAACGGAAGCACATAGACTAACATACTACCATTGATATGCGATGAGTTAGGAAGTGAAATGAATGTGAAATCCTTTGGCCAAATGAATGCTTCTATCTTCTTGACGTTTTCCAAGTGATGGTGTATTTTCGTATGTAAAAAAAAAAAGTTGAAGATAGAGACCCATTTTGTGCTATATATATAAACGTTTCCATCAAATGTTTAACTGTAAATCGCACCTCTTTGGTTAGTTCAACTGCCAATGGCAGTTATTATTTGATCAAGATAGTTTTTCCATTGATTTACATGATTTTATCGAACATATATTATGCGCTAGTTTGTTAGATAAAATGTCTCAGTGAGGACCAATATATATTTTACATTCTCCCACTTGGTCTTCATACCTCTTTATTATAGGAGTCCAAACCAAAATCACCTTTAATTTAGAAAGAAAATAACACACGAATCATGGCAACAGGTCTTCTTATATCGAATATTATCTTCCATGTATTAAGATGCATTATTATCCTTTAGATAACCATTATTACTTAATGAGTAAATCCAATGTTTACTCTGATTCTAATTAAATGTGATTTCTCAAATAAAATGTGCACTACAAATATGAGAAAAACACAATAAACAAGAGTTTTAATACATATGAACCATTTCATACACAAATTACAATATGGAACCAATTCTCATTCTCGCAACATGATCTTTAAATCCACTAGGTGGCATGCCCTTTGTTTAAAGATCGACAACCAGTAATTTCGTGCTTATGTGTTCAGTGATCACTTTATTATCCTTAACATGTTCTTGTATAGCTAAATACTTAATGTCAATGTGTTTACTTCGAGTTCCACTTTTATTATTCTTAGCCAGGAAAACAGCAGCTGAATTGTCACAATATATTTTCAATTGCCTCGAAATAGAATCAACGATTCTAAGCCCAGATATGAAACTCTTCAACCATACACCATGTGAAGTAGCTTCAAAATAAGAAACGAACTCAGCCTCCATGGTCGAAGTTGCAACTAAGGTATGCTTTGCAATTCTCCATGATAAAGCCCCTCCAACAAACATGGAGATATAACCAGAAGTTGATTTATGAGAATCAACACACCGAGCAAAATCTGAATCTGAGTGTCCAATAATCTCCAAGTCATCAATTCGTTTATACAAGCATGTGATCTTTAGTCCCCTTGAGATACCTCAATACTTTCTTTGCAGCTCTTTAGTGGTCAATACTTGGGTTACTCTGACTTTCCAACATTCTAACTACAAATGCAATGTCAGATCTTGTACAAACCTGAGCATACATAAGGCTTCCAACAATAGAAACATATGGAATGTCCTTCATTTATTCCCTCTGAAGATCATTGTTCGGGCATTAATTCAAATTGAATCAGTCACCCTTCACAATGAGTGCTACACTCAGTAAACAATATTTCATTCGAAACCTCTCCAAGACATTATTGATATAGGCTTCTTGAGATAGTCCCAACGCATGTCGAGATCTATCTCTATGGATCTTAATCCCTATGATGTAAGATGCCTCACCCATATCCTTCATATCAAAATTCTTAAAGAGAAATTGTTTCACTTCATGTAATATCCATTTATCATTGGTTGCAAGCAAAATATCATCTACATATAGGATAAGGAAACAGATTTGGCTCCCACTGACCTTCTAGTATATACATTGGTCCATAATAATCTCTTCAAAACCAAAAGAATAGATTACAACATGAAATTTTATATACCACTATCGTGAGGCTTGTTTCAAACCATATCTAGATTTATTAAGTTTGCACACCAATTGATCATTACCACTAGAGAGAAATCCTTCAGGTTATTTCGTATAAACATCCACCTCTAAATCTCCATTAAAGAGCAGTCTTCACATTTATTTGATGCAATTCAAAATCAAATTGAGCTACTAATAACAAAATTATGCAGAGAGAATCTTTCTTTGAAACTACAGAGAAAGTCTCCGTATAATCAATTCTCTCTTTTTGAGTGAATCATTTACCCACTAGTCTTGTCTTATATCTTTCGATGTTATCGAATGAGTCTCTCTTTGTCTTAAAGACCATATACAACCAATAATTTTTGCACCATCTGGCAACTTGACAAGAATCCAAACTCCATTAGACGCCATAAAATTAATCTCATCTAACATAGCATTGTAGCATAACTCAGATTTATTACAACTCACGGCTTGTGAAAAAGATTCAAGATCGTTATTGGCTTCACCATAGTATGACTCCTGAGTACACATAGCATAATAACTAGGAATTGATGATCATCTCTACCTAGTTGATCTCCTTCGAGGTTGTTGTACTTTCTGTTAAGAAACAAGTTTCTCAATTGGTTGTGGATCAACTACAACATCATCTACAATCTGTGGAACTTCAACGATTAGATGTACAACACCTATTTGGCAACGAGGTGCATATGAAACGACAATCAATCTATCACTTGTTTTTAGAGTTTGAACATTCAAACGATCTTTCTCTCGAACCAAAATATGAGATTGATCACTCCCACTAATCAAGTCATCCTCAAGAAATTTCGCATTTCTTGACTCCACAAACCTAGTACTACGAGATGGACGCTAAAATCTATAGTCCTTATACTTTTCGGTATATCAAACGAAATACCCAATAATAGCCCTTGGGTCTAACTTCTTTTCTTGTGGATTATAAATTCTTATTTTCGAAGGACAACCCCAAACACGTATATGTCGCAAACTCAGTTTCCAACATTTCCACAACTCAAAAGGAGTTTTAGCAATAGCTTTAGTTGAAACTCGGTTTAACATATACGTTGCGGTCTTAAGAGATTCATTCCACAAAGACTTATGAAGTTTTGAGTTGCTAAGCATACTCCGCACCATATCCATTAATGTCTGGTTCCTTCATTCAGCAACACCATTCTCATATGGTGAACCAGGCATGGTATATTGAGCCACTATACCATGCTCTTGAAGAAACTTCGCAAATAGACCAAGTGCTTGTCCATCTTCAGTGTACCTACCATAATATTTTTCATCTCTATCAGATCGAACGATCTTTATTTGTTTCCCAATTTGTTTCTCTACCTCAATCTTAAAATATTTAAAGACATCCAATACTTCGCTCTTATGATGAAGCACGTAGATATACATATACCGTGAATAATCATCAATGAAAGAGATTAAGTACTTCTGACCACTTGCGCCATATCAGGACAACAAATATCACTATGTATGATTTCTAATATACTTGAACTCCTCTTAGCACCCTTTTTCTTCTTATTAGTTTGCTTACCTTAATGCAGTCTACACAAGAACCAAAATTAGCAAAATCAAGAGTACCAAGTACTCCATCTTTTACTACTCTTTTAATTCCTTTTTGGGATATATGTCCTAATTTTCGGTGCCACAAAATAGATGAACTTTAATTCATAACACATCTCTTAATACTTGCATTAGTTTGAACATGCATTGCATTATGAGGAAGGATCATTGTCTTGTAAATTAATTTGAAAAAGACCATCAAACATTGTACTATTTCCCACGACATTCGATTTATATAATAAATTGAAAGATCCATCTACAAAGTTACAGGAATATCCTAACGGTACGAGTCTTGAAATCAATATTAAGTTTCTAGAGCAACTTGGAATGTAAAAAGTCTTTTCCAAATCTAATACATAACCAGAATCTAAAACCAATCTACATGTTCCAACTGTCTCCACATGTGAATGCATCTTGTTTTCAGAGTAGATGCTTTGTTCACTAGCGGGCGGTCCCATTTGGTTTATTAACTACTGTAAGGTATTAGAAATATGGATTGTTGAACCAGAATCAATCCACCAAGTGCTATGACAAACGTCAACCATATTAGATTCATAACACACAAATGAGAGTTAGATACCTTTTTTCTTAAGCAAAACTTGAAACCTATCGTAGTCCTTCTTCATGTGTCCTTTTTTTTACAAGAGAAACATTTGGACATTTTCTAAATATCAGGCTTCGCTGCTAACTTTCATTTTTCCTTATTTTTAGCTCTCCATTTACCATTTCTTTGTGTTGCCATATGTGCACTCTCACCCACTTCCAGCATTAACATACTCTCATCTTGAACACACATGGTTAAGAGTTCATTTATTGACCTTTATCCTTATGTGTGTTGTAGAAGATCTTAAAAGGTCCATATTGTTGTGAGAGAGAGTTCAAAATAAATTGTACAAGGAAATTCTCAGACATATCAACCTCAAGAGTCTTAAGTTAAGTCACAATATCCCTTATCTGCGTAATGTGTTCACGCATACCTCTAATACTAGTGAGCCTCATAGACGATAACTTACTCATTAGGGTGTTTTCTAAGACTTCTTCAGATGACTTAAACTGCTCATCAGTAGCCTTAAGCAGTGGCTTAACATTGTCACATGCCCCAACAGAACCATGAATACTAGCAAATATTTTCGTCTTTATGAACGCCATACTGAGGCGATTAGATCGCTCTCTTTGTTCATAAAGTGAAAATTCATCTGAAGTGCTATCAGGAATAGACACATGTGGTTCATCTTTCCATATAGCCTAGTCAATGTCCATACACCCTAACTGAAGGAGAATTCTCTCCTTCCATATTTTACAGTTATCTCCATTTAGATCGAGAACTTCACATTTAATATAAGAAAAACTAACAGGTTGCATAACTGTATACGAAAATAAATGTACATGCTCGTAACAAAAATTGAGACAAAATAAATAAACAATACCACACTTTACCAATGCAAAACATGTTAAGCAGATAATATGAATCCACTAAATAAAATTGTCTTTTGGCTAGTTTCAAACAAATTATTCATATATATAATATATTGGCTAATAAAACTAATAGATTATATTTCATTCTTAATTCCTATGGTAAATTAAGAAAAATAATACGTTATTGTATCCTAATTAATTATGCAAGTACAATAAGAATTCATGTGGGATAAAATTTATCGTACGCATATGATTAATTACAAATTATGTCATTTGAGTGATCTTAAAACTTAATTACGAAATTTAAAAGAGTCCACAAATAACACTTAAAACATGCCCAAAAACCATTTAAAATGCTGCCCAGAAAATAAAAAACGTCTAAAATTGGGCCCAAAATTTCGGCCAAAAATGGCCCATTTATACCCTGCCCAACCAGTCTTTTATATGTGGCCCAACGCAGCAGACTAGCCTGCGGCTCCTACCCAGACGCAGCTCGTGGCTCCTACCCGGGTTTGGAAACCCGCGACCCGATTTTTCCAGAAATAGCAGCAACAGTTTCAGAAAGGAAAAATGGCATGCCATTTCGCCGCCAACCGCCGTATAAACCGCCCACCACCACTTCCGTCACGACGTGCCCAATCATCGCCGGCCACCGCTCTCTGTGAATCAGGAAAAATCCAGCGGAAAGAAGACCCAAAATGGAAAAAGCAATCTCCAAGGATTGCACAAAACAGAATTTTGGAAGTGGTGAACTCCACTACAAGTTGATTGAATTAAGTTTCAAAAAGATTTGAAAGCATTTCAAAATATTTCGATAGATGCATGAAAAACAAAGTTCCACTGCAACATTTTTACGAACAGAATATAGGCGAAAACAGAGCAAGTTTCATAACGAAGAACAATATGAAAATTTTGACAAGACACGTCCAAAATCGCACTAATCAAGGCAGAGGACAAGTTGGCTCTATACCAACTATAAGAATTCAATCAAACATAAGGAATTCTCAAGAACAACACGTATAATTTCAACGTAAAAACGAAAGCGCATAGACTAATCTCCAGCCATTGATATGCGATGAGTTAGGAAGTGACATGAATGTGAAATCCTTCGGCCAAATGAATGCTTATATCTTCTTGACGTTTTCCAAGTGATGGTGTATTTTTGTATGTAAAAAAAAAAAATTTAAGACAGAGATCCATTTTGTGCTATATTTTATTGGAAATTTTCTACACTAAATTCGATTGGTTAGAAAAGGAATCATATTATCCCAAACCTGTTTAATAAATAAAAAACATAAAATTTTGGCGAATGAAAATCGATGGAATTATGGAGGTGCAATGGCATAGGGCCAAACACACAAATACCAAAGAAAATGAACCCCATCTTCATAACTGTCCTTTTGTCCTAACTTCTTTTTTAGGGCATCACCATGTAATGGCCAACCAGAAGTATTATTTCTTTCAATATTCATTATTCACGTGTTTTTTTTTTTATAGTATCCCATTAAATACTATCTTCTTGAGTACTCATTATTTACGAGATTCATTTATATTTTATTTTCTTTTCTCATTATTATTTTTTGTAAATTATGTATTCAATTAAAATAATTTACGAATAAATGAAAATTACTATTTTTTTTAAAAAAAACTTAAAATTACATAATTTAAATAAAAAAATTACATAATTTATATAAAAAATACATAATCTATAGTACAATAAAACTATGTAATAGAAAAAATACAACTAAGATAAGTCTAATTTTGCTTCGAGCATAGCTAAAATCGGCAGTGAATCTTCCTTCCTTCGTCGTCCAATCTAGACATGTCTTTATAGAGGGTGCCGTGGTACACTGATATTAGCCCATGCTCGTTGGTTTTTCGCATTTCATCCATCATTTCCCGAATCTCATTTGGATCCGGAGGTGTGGCCGCTGCATTCCCCTTACGCTTTGCCGTCTTTTGGCCCATTAGACTGCTTCTACTCGTTGCGGCGCTCGCCTCGGGTTCGCTTGTTGTATACTGTCTGTCGGAGGCGCTCTTCAATCTCTTTCATCCGATGTGGGTCGTTGCCTCGCTGCCCTGCCACTTCTCACAATCGCGCACCATCTCCCAAGTTTTAAGGTGCTTGAAGGGCTCGATGTTTTCTTGTTGATACATTATATGCACCTCCTTCAACAAATTTGTCTCACTCCAACCTCTTTTCAATTTCGACTCCAAATGGTTGTAGAGAGTGCAAATTTTGGTGATTTCTGGGCTCACACTCTCGAAGTGGGCTCAAAGCATACGAGTCGTACGCTCAATTGTGCCTTCAGGACGCACAACGCAATATCTATCGGCTATTTTCTCTCAAAATGTGCCGGATTTTCGGGAGTTGGCCACGACTGGGTCTGCGCTAATGTCGACGTAGCACTCGAAGACCGTTCGACGCGGTATGCTTAGGTTGAGAGGCCTCGGGGCGACGACGAACCAAAGCCGGGAGACGACATATGCGAAAATTGAGTTGGGATTCCACTGGCGATGGGATTGGATTGCAAAGTGGGAGAAATTGAAAAAAATGGTGGATTTTTGGGGTCGAAATCTAGGGTGTTTGCATTGACGCCTAAAGACATAAGATAATTATTGAGTTGCATTTCGTATGGAAGATTTGGATCATAATTGCAATTTTTGGGATCCATTATGGAAGAAATTGTGTGAAAAATGGAATGAGAAAAGATAGATAATAAAGTGTGAGATGAAAGGTGTGAAAAATTGTGTGAGAATATGGTGGTATTTATAGATGTAAAATATAATTTTTTTTAAAAGGTGTCGTTGGACTGCTATAGCCATTGGCTATTTTATATTTTTTAATTTCGCAACATATATAAAAAATAATAATTAAAGCATGCCACATGTCGCGCTCTGATTGGCCGAACACGTGACTTTTTCATTGCGTGCTTCCTTAGCACAGGGCACCACATCGCCTTGCTCGGGCACTTGAACACACATGTGCGTGCTTTGCACAGCACGGAGCACGGGCGCATGAATACCCTTAAAGATTGGATAAATAACTAGGGGTGAGCAAAATACCCGAAATCCGAATATCCGAACCGAACCAAACCAAAATTTAAAATTTGGTTCGGTTTTTTTCGGATT
>JAYDZE010456457.1:0-16207 GCA_034509125.1 Monilaria moniliformis
CCGGCCGCCCCCTCCCGCCCCCCCTAAATCCGCCACTGCGGCTTCACCCATACAATCAGGCTTGTGGCGCCTGATGGACTTGCTAACGCTAGACTATATGTTAGCTCATTGAGAGGCTTCTATGACCTAAGTAAATATTTGAAAATCTAAAGCACAAGCACACACTCACGGCACACATTGCACACACACACAGACGCACACGCTGCACAATCACACACACACAACACATACACTCGCACATACAACTCAACACCCCTAAAAAAATAATGTATATTATTAAAATATTATAATTTTAAATTTGATTCCATAAAATTACAATTACAATATAATTTTAGATTCATTGTACTAAACACACTCCTAATTCGGAGCCAGAATCTGGGGATTTCAGTTTTGTAAAGTCATTTTACTAAAGCAATGAAAAGTTTATATTGCACTAACCACAAACTAACTGATGAACTGATGAAACAGGCTTTAACTATTAAGTTTTTTTATCATTATTTATTTTTATCCATTATAAAAAAGTTTTATTTTATAAAAAATGATTTATCTATTATATTTGTCCCATGTACTTAATTTAAGGATAATAATAAAATTTAATAATATATTAAAGGCGAGACATATTTAGAAATCCTTAAAATATTTGAGTGATATAAAATATTAATTTATTTTCCCATTAAATCTTTTCTTATTTGATTTGCATTAATTTTAGTAAACAATGATTATAGGTGTTGGTTATTCCAAAATTAGCGTATATAATTTTGTCAAATTTTATTGTTTTGTAGTACATGTTAAATAAGGGTTTATTTTATAATAGTTTTTATTTCACAAGTGTAATTTTCAAGATAATAAAATTAATAGTAGAATAGGAATGATGGGGACATAAAGTTGGGGCTGAGAGATAAGTTTGTACAACATGTGCTCATTGTCATTTGTGATCTACATTTTTCTTGTGATTTTTCTCTATTTTCTAGCTCTTAATCTAACTATAAAACATCATAATCATATTTATTTATATAATATTATTGGTCTCGATATATAATGGTATTTACGCACCAAATAAACGGTGGCTAAACTACATACTAAATCCACTCCAATTTGTTTCAATGACCAAATTTCTATCCGTTCACTTCAAGAGCAATAGAGAACCAACTACATTTTCAATAAAGTGCATTTTAAAGTTATTGATAGGTTTGAAAAAAGAGATTATTGCAATCAGCGGCGGATTTAGGGGGGCCGGGAGGGGGCGGCCGACCCCCCACCCCCGAACAACTATTTTTTTATGTTGTGAGAATAGATGCATGATTGATTGGTATTGAAGATTTGTGTAGCCTTTCTCTCGAAAGATTGTTGAAACTAAAAAGGATAGAAATTTTCCATTAGTTTATTACTTGATTGAATTGGTATTGCTCTTACCTATAACTACTGTATCTGTTGAAAGAGTGTTTTCTGCCATAAAATTTGTCAAGACCGATCTACGAAATAGGATGGGAGATGATTGGTTGAACGATAATTTGGTGACACACAATGAAAGGTCTATCTTCGCTACGGTTTCTAATGAAAGATTTTGAAACGTTTTCAAGCTATGGATATTCGTAGAAGTCAGTTGTCGCGGTCAACAGACGCTAGTGCTATTTGAATTGTAATATATCATTTATTTTATTATAAAAAACATATTTGAGTATCATATTAAAAAAATTATTTTTTTTCCGCCCCCTATTTTTGTCTGGATCCGCCACTAATCGTGCAATATCTTTCTATTGTATGTATATCAACGAAATAATCTATCGAATTCCATCTATGAAAATTTTCAATTATTAATTCATTTACACGCATAATTTAATAATTTTACATCTTTAATTCTCATAAACAAAAAAAATTGGTAGGTTTTTTAATATTTTCCTATATATTGCAGTCAGTCATAGATATAATTGGAAATGTTACAACCATAATGCAAAAGAAAAGAGCACGCGAGTTGCTAGACATCTATTAAATTTTCATAGTTCATCGGTATAGCAATTAATTTGCATAAAAAGATAATTAAAATTAAATTTCAACCCTCAGTCCTCACTGCGCGAACGGCCGCATTTATGTTTGAAGTTCTAATTTATTATTGATTCGTTATATTCAATTGGAATTTGTTAACTATGAGTACACCCAAACATCCTTACGTAAAGGAGTAGGGATGTCAGTTCAGCCCGTATCTGTTGGGCTGACTCGATTAGCCCGCTAATGTTAGAGGGTAAAGTTGGAAATTTCTAACATGATTGGTCTGTAACTCGATTAGAACCCGATGGGTTGATCCTAGATGTAACTATTATATATTCTTACTTTTTGTTTGCAACTGATTTGACACTCTAATGATAGTTTTGATAAATTGATAACTACAAAACATAAAATAAAATTAATCATTTAATTTATATATATATATATGATTTTTACTAATATAAATAATAATATATAAATGAATAGAAAAAATCAAGTTCACTATAACAATATATTATGAATTCTAAAGTTAAATCATTCAATAACAAAAGATTTATCAAACGAAATTATAAATGTCATCTTTTTAGTTATACTAAAAATATTTAATTGTGTTTGCATTTAAGTATATTTTTAAAAATTATCCTTAAACATTGAAGAAATCATGCATCATGTTTTGGAGAACTTGACAGAATGACGTGTGATGTGCGTAACATTATTATATCAACGATAGTATAAAAATCTTCATTTTGTATTATAGCACATATTTTAAACAAATATATACCGAAAAATGCAAATTATTCTTTGCACACATATTGCATAAATATTTTGATAGTAATATTTTATTTTTATTATAAAATTATAAATTATAAATTATCAAATTATATTATATTTTAATATTATAATATCAAGCGACCCGAGGGCAGCCCTTACGCGGATCGTCTTCAATCTCCTCCGTTGTTCAGTGAGAATTTTGAGATACTGGACGGAGACGTTTGGCAAGTTAGAGGCGGAGGCTTTGAGACATTTGAGCAAGTACAGATTGCTGGCCATCGGGCCGTTGATTCCGTCTGCGGTTTTGGACGGCAGGGATCCATCTGACACAAGTTACGGGAGTGATTTGATTCAGAAAACGGATGATTATTGAATTGGTATAGGGGAGAGGTTAGGGAAGACATTGAGAAGGAATCAAAATTCTGTATTCGATTGATGTAATTTTCCTTACAATATTCACACCTTTAAGGTGTAGGCTATTTTACACATATGGAAATAAATCACTCTATTCTAGTGTAAGATTAATACAATCCTTTTTCCTATTCTGGTCTTTCTCTTTTATTTGTTTCCATATTCAACAATGATTACATGCAGTATTTGGAAAGAGTCTGCGGAGAAGGACTCGGGAGCATTTCTGATGAGAAGCGGGCGGCCGTTCCTGTGGGTGGTCAGAGACGGAATTCTGAGGTGCACCGTGCGCGGTGGATTTGGACAAGAGAGGGAATGAAAAAATCCATTTTATTTTATTTTATCCAAGTTTGCAAGGCCCAATAACCTATCTCAGTAATCTGATGTGGGCCTAGCTCATCTCCTAAGGCTTCTAGGACGGGCCGAACTGATTTATAAACTATAGCAATTAACCAAGGAAAAACTAAGATAGAGAGAAAATAAACCCCACAAAGGTCACTGGTCCTAAAAAATATAGCCAGAAATTGAATGCAAGGTAGGTAGAGAAACACAACAAAATGCGACCATTATGCATTAACGGTAGCTGGCGCGTGCTTGAAAGACGGGTGGCGCGAGTTTAAACACACCTCCATTCATGGTGTGTACCATTTGTTAAATTTTCTCCCTTAATTTTGCAAACATGTACCATTAAGTAATGAGAAATAATTTCTTGATCTATACATATTATGTGGCAATATAAGTTGATGTGTCTAATCAATAATTTTCCAACAAGTAGAATATTAGTGACCTACATCCAGATACATATTAAAACTGACGTTCCACTTATCAGAAAACTATTGATTAAACACACCAACTCACATTGCCACATGATATATCTAGACACATAAGTTTTTTTCATTAAGCAATAGTTGAGAATTATAAGATGCTTGAAATAAAGTACGTTTATTAGTTATTACTTATAATTATGCATATCTATAAAAGCTAACATAAGACAAAATGTAAAAGCTAGTAAAATCTATAAGCAGTCATGACAAATATGTTATTGTAAACCATTACGTAATGAGATTACTACATAAGACTAAATATTACTACATAAAACTATAACAGAATAGTTGAATAATTAAAATAAACTTTCCAAATAAGTGTTTAATTAATTTTTTATAATGGAACAAATTAGATAGTAAGTTCAATTGTAAAATGTGCTCAAGTATTTCTAACATTGGATAAACAAAGCAAACAAAGTGGGAAAACAACTTATAAAAATCTCTCTAAATGTGCTTAAGTATATCACTGATTGAATACACAAAGCAAATAAGGTGAAAAAACAACTTATAAAAACCTAATAGATTTTACTTAAATATATCCAACACGGTCCTGACTTTAAATATGAGATATTGTGAAATTTTAATATTAGTTTTTTAAAAAGTCGATTTTATAAAAAAATGATTTATTATTTTAAATCCAATTTTTAGATAATAAATAAAATTAAGGACGCCACGTGGCGTGGCGTTCTTTGATTGGATGCGGTGGAAGCACATAAAGGCGTACAAGTACCCCGTGCGCAACGGCGTGCTCAAGAATTCGAGCACGCAGCGGCGCCACGTGATTAAATGCATGCGGTTGTGCAATGCCCTAAAAGCATTTACTATTGAAGATTAGATCAATAAATAAGCTTACTCAACGAATAATGAATAGTAAACACCCCTATATATATATATCTCTCCTGCTAGCTACATAACATGCCACTCCATCCCTCTCTCCACACTCAAAGAGAAACCTACACAATCGGAAATTACCATAAACAAACAAAAGATCTCCATAGAAATGGGCCGCCGTCGCGTGGTGTTGGCAACATTTCCGGCACAAGGCCACATCAATCCGGCCCTACAATTCGCCAAGAGACTCCTAAAAGCCGGCACCGACGTCACGTTCTTCACGAGCGTTTATGCATGGCGGCGCATGACCAAGACCACCTCCTCCGACGCCGCATCCCCACCGGGCCTTGATTTCGTGGCGTTCTCTGACGGCTACGATGACGGGCTGAAGCCCGACGGCGACGGCGGGCGCTACATGTCCGAGATGAAAGCCCGCGGCCGCGAGGCCCTGAGGGGCCTCCTCCTCAGCACCGACGCCGCGTTCCTCGTCTACTCCCACCTCTTCGCCTGGGCGGCAGAGGTGGCGCGTGACGCCCACGTCCCCAGCGCGCTCCTCTGGGTCGAGCCCGCCACCGTGCTCTGCATATACCACTTCTACTTCAACGGCCACGCCGCCGCAATTGACGCCGGCTCCGACGAAATTTACCTCCCGCGGCTCCCGCCGCTCGAGCAGCGCGATCTCCCTACATTCCTGCTACCGGAGACGCCGGAGAGATTCAAGTCGATGATGAGGGAGAAGCTGGAAACTCTAGATGGCGAAGAAGAGAAGGCGAAAGTGCTGGTGAACACGTTCGACGCGCTTGAGCCAGACGCGCTCGCAGCCATTGACAGGTACGAGCTGATCGGGATCGGGCCGTTGATCCCTTCAGCCTACCTGGACGGGGATGATCCCTCTGATAAATCATTCGGCGGCGATCTCTTCAAAAAATCGGACGACGACGGCTGCGCCGCGTGGCTGAAGGCGCAGGCGCCGTCGTCGGTGGTGTACGTGTCGTTCGGGAGCGTGCTGAAGCTCCCGAAGGCGCAGATGGAGGAGATCGCGAAGGCGCTATTAGCCTCAGCGAGGCCGTTCCTCTGGGTTATCCGACAACAAGAGGAAGACGAAGCAGAAGAGGAGCTGAGCTCCATTACGGAATTGAAAAAATTGGGGAAAATCGTGTCGTGGTGCTCGCAATTGGAGATTCTAGGGCACGGTTCGGTGGGGTGCTTCGTGACGCACTGCGGGTGGAACTCCGCCGTGGAGAGCCTGGGTTTGGGGGTTCCGGTGGTGGCGGTGCCGCAGTGGTTCGATCAGTCGACGAACGCGAAGCTGATGGAGGATGTGTGGGGAAGCGGTGTGAGGGTGAGAGTGAATGAAGGAGGTGGGGTTGATGGGTGTGAGTTACAGAGGTGTATAGAGATGGTGATGGATGGGGGTCAGAAGAGCAGACTAGTGAGAGAAAATGCCAGGAAATGGAAGGATTTGGCCAGGGAAGCCATGACAGATAATGGATCTTCGGTCAACAATCTCCACGCCTTTCTGCAACAAATTTTACGTCTTTAATTACACACACTGCGTTTTGTATGGTGTTAATGATGATCAACTATCATTGTCTTCGTGTCTAAGATATAAATAAAACATATATATCATATATATATTTAAATTTTACTCATTTTCAGATACATCCAAATATATACAATGCACTTATCCAATTAAATCATAATCATAAACTATGAACCGTAATTATGTTTAATTAAAATGGGTGCATTGTACATATATCTACACACAAATTTACCTTTTCCAATTGAGCTTATGGTGGGGGTGGGGGGTAACTAATGGATTTATGTGGTATATTTGTGTTGTGACGGAATAGAGTAATTGAGTAATCGAAACAAACAGAAACGTAATGAGACACAGATTTACGTGGTTCACCAACGTTGTGTTGGCTACGTCTACGGGCAAGAACGGAGAACATATTGTATTATGATAGCGATTACAAATTACAGAGTTTTGTGCCCTACTTCTATATCTATAGGCACACAAAACGGACTAGGCCCAATATGACAATTAGACTCCAATACAGCAACATAGCATACTAACAATTTGTCAATTGGATTCTATGTTGTAGATGATTTCTATTGCAAGGCTTTGACTGTGGCGTGACCTATTTGCAAAGTCCTTAAGTCGTGAAATGTAACAGATAAAATTATCAAGGAATACACTAGTATTCTTTGGCCAAGACATTTAGGTATAGACCGTATAGGCTTGTGTTGCAGTGGGCTATGAACTATGGTTGCCCTTAAGAGACTACACTGTCTACCTATTCAGCCTTACGGCCCACTAATTCTGAACCCGGCACAATACAGTCCTTTCTCCTTTATTTCTTTTTTCTAAACTTTTCTTTTAATGGTAGAAAATAATATACATTATTATTCTACTAGTAGATTATTAATTTTGAATTAGTTTCATCCTCTAATCTTTTGAATGATGGTTTTCTATGCGGACGGATGTTCCATGCAATGATGCAATCACATTCGAATTGTCACTTTTTTTAATAAAAATTATCACTTTTACTTGAAGGTAAAATAATAATTACCCATGTATCATTTCAATTTTCAATTATAAGTTTAATCTTTAATTAATCTATCTAAGTCATAGAATTGGAAAATTCATTTAAACACAAGGAGCAAAGCTTACGTATCCGAGTCTTCTGGCCTAGTAGCAAAATGTGGTGATATCAAGGGACTTTGCTCAGTTAAGTCCTGGGTTCGATTCTCCCCACCAGTATGTGGCGGTTTAATTAACTCCCACATTATATGTGGTCAATGGCGAGTTAATTAACTCCCACATTATATGTGGTCAATAGTTGGGCCGTGTGTGTACCCGGGTCCACCTCCACCCGCCGGCCCGCCGGATGGGCCAAGATTGGCCCGAAAAAAATAAAAAGAAAAAAAAAGAGAGCAAAGCCTACGTCAACAAGAGACGGCAATAACCGCGAGAAATTATAATTTATTAGAATGTAGAAGGTTCCATAAATTAAGTTTGTCATGCATTCAAGCAATGACTAAATTTTGTGCATGATGACATATGAAAATAATGAGTCGCCATGTGCAACACATACCATTTATATATTTATATTTAAAACTATTAAATGTTTGTTTCATTATCCCCGAATAATTTTATGTAAATAATTATTATCACAGCAGGACAACCACCAATATTAGTCTCATTATATATATTATTACATCCTCAGAGACAACTGTCAACTTGTAAGAGCAGGTAAAGTGTCGTAGTAAAACATGTAATTGTGACCTTAAACAATAATTAAATATAACTTGAGTAATACTAAAAGTTTCCCAATATTCTGGTTCGACCAGTGGTCTGACCGATTCGATCAGTTGAACCATGAATCGATAACTTTGCCGGTTCACTCACCGATCCAATTTTTAAAACATTGCTTCTATATATCTATCTAATTCCAAAATATTGAGGAATTACAGCACCTACTTACCGCTAATTAGGCTAGGGGAGAGTGAGTCTCCAACTATAAAGACAAAAATTTATATTAACTTTTTCAAGCGATAACTTTTTTTTATATATAAAAAAAAGTGATTGCTGTTATTTATAAAATTGATTATATAAAAGTAACTATTTTAATAATTAAAAATAAATATATTAAAGATAATTATTTATATGAATAAAAATAATTGTTATTCTAAATAAAAAATAATATTTCTGTAATCAAAAGTGACAATTACAAAAATAATAATTGTTTAATAACAATAACTGTGTTCATAAATAAAAATCACTATTTAAAAATAAATCAAATCGATTTTGATCGGATCCTCTCGCACAATGCATAAGCACACACATGAGTGCGGTTCAACTATAAGAACCTATGTGACACTTATCTTAAATGTAAGAAATTTTAGTTGACACTTCTGGTAAAGAAGGCAATACGATTCAATTCTCATTGACACCGATGAGATAACGATACAACATGATAAAAACTTGATTTTCACACGACTCGATATCTATATAAATTCTCAGTTGTAAAATTTAAAAGATCGACACTCAAAAAAACCCTAACTAATTAATAAAAAAAATATTAATTATAACATGTTATACAATCCCGACACGAACATGATATGAAATCATTGTGTCCGTATTGTCCATCATAATAATTATATATATATATAACGTGTTTTTGTAATTTCATATAGGTGGGGGATACATATATGTGAAAGTTCAATGAATTAAAAAAAATGGTATCTTTCGCTATTAAATAAGAGAAGAAACAAAGTAAATTCGTAAGAAAATGAACTAATTCTAAAAAACAAGTCCCCGCCCACCCCTCACGCAGCGCCGTGCGCCATAGACGAAAGCACAATTACAAATACTTTTTTTAAAAAAATTCAGCCGCAAAACACAGCGCGTCGCAAAATACTTTCTTCTCCTTCTTTCTGTCTCTCACTTTCTCCATCAACCACCATGGCCACACGCCACCGCCGCCTCCACCTCCTCCTCCTTTCCCTCCTCAGCCTCATCCTCCTCTCCACCGCTGACGACTCCGCCGCCATGTCCAAGCTCCTCTCCTCCCTCTCCCCGCCGCCCCGCGGCTGGTCCTCCTCCGCCCACTTCTGCACCTGGAAAACCGTCAAGTGTGACTCCACCAACTCCTTCGTCATCAGCATCGACCTCAACTCCGCCGCTGTCTCCGGCACTCTGCCGCCCGAAACCAACCAGCTCTCCCAGCTCCAATCCCTCGCCGTCCAGAAAAACTCCCTCACCGGAGCCTTACCTTCCTTCCAAAACATGACCTCTCTCGAGCAAATCTACCTCGACAACAACCAATTTGCTTCAATCCCCAATAACTTCCTCGCAGGTCTCACGAATCTCCAGGTTTTCAGCATAAGTGAAAACAACGATCTCGCTTCCTGGCAAATCCCACCTTATTTGACCGATAGTTCTAATCTCGTCAAGTTCTACGCCAGCAATGCTAGCATTAATGGCGTCATTCCAGACATTTTCGATTCCTTCCCCAATTTGCAGGATTTGAGGCTGTCCTACAACAACTTGACCGGATCTCTGCCGGGATCTTTCGCCGGATCGGAGATTCGGAATCTCTGGCTCAACAATCAGGTCCTAGGGTTATCTGGAACTATCGATGTGCTCTCTGACATGTCTCAACTGTCTCAAGTTTGGCTGCACGCTAATGCGTTTACTGGTGGAATTCCCGATTTATCAAAGTGCACAAATCTGTTCGATCTGCAGCTGAGGGATAATAGGTTTACTGGGATAGTGCCGCCTTCTTTAATTAATCTGCCCAAGCTTCTTAACATTACATTGCAAAACAACAAGCTGCAGGGCCCTTACCCTAAGTTTCCGGATATAGTTAAAACTAATTTAGGGCCTGCTACTAATAGCTTCTGTTTGGATAAACCGGGGCCGTGTGATCCGCAGGTGAGCGCCCTTCTTGATGTCGCAGGTGCTCTCGGGTATCCGATGGCGATGGCGGAGGCGTGGGAAGGGAACAATGCTTGCCAACAATGGCGATTCATCTCCTGCGATGCTCAGAGGAGGAATGTGACGGTTGTGAACATGCCGAATCAGGGGTTTTCAGGCACTATATCGCCTGCGTTTGCCAATCTCACTTCGTTGAGGACTTTGGTGTTGAGTGATAACAAGCTCACAGGTGACATTCCTGCTGTCTTGACTACTTTGCCGCAGCTTCAGACATTTAATGTGTCGAATAATAATTTAACTGGGCCGATTTTGACCTTCCCTCATAATATCAGTTTTATACATGATGGAAATGTGTTGCTTGGTAAGAGTGATAGTAGTGATGGTGGAGGTGGTGGTGGATCCGGGGAAAATCCAAGCCAGTCGGATGAGGGCTCTGGATCTTCGAAGAAGTCTCCTTCGGTTGGTATGGTTGTTGGTGTGGTTATAGCTGTTTTAGTGTTTGTTGGAATTCTGTTGTTTGTGTCTTATAAATGCTACTTGAAGAGACGGCATAAGAGGTTTAGGATGATTGAGGGGTCTGAGCAGGGGAAGGAGATGGTGACGAGCAACGGAGCGAATGGAGTGAGTGGATATGCTGGTGTCTCGAGTGAGATCATGAGCCAGAGCAGTGGTGATCATAGCGAGATGCCCGTTTTCGAGGGTGGCAACATTGCCATCTCAATTCAGGTTCTTAGGCAAGTGACAGACAATTTCAGTGAAGAGAATATCTTGGGTAGAGGAGGGTTTGGGGTCGTGTACAAGGGTGAGTTGCACGATGGGACCAAGATTGCAGTAAAGAGGATGGAGTCCAATGCTATGGGCACGAAAGGGATGAATGAGTTTCAGGCAGAAATCGCGGTCCTAACCAAAGTTCGTCACAGACATCTGGTCGCTCTGTTAGGTTACTGTATAAATGGTCACGAGAGGCTGTTGGTGTATGAGTATATGCCGCAGGGGCATTTAGGCCAGCATTTGTTTGAATGGGAGGAACATGGCTATCAGCTTCTGACCTGGAAACAACGGGTGACAATAGCATTGGATGTGGCCAGAGGAGTTGAGTATCTCCACAGCTTGGCGCAGCAGAGTTTCATTCACAGAGATTTGAAGCCATCAAATATACTCCTGTCCAACGACATGAGAGCCAAGGTGGCGGATTTCGGATTGGTGAGGAATGCACCTGACGGGAAGTATTCTGTTGAGACACGGTTGGCTGGAACATTCGGCTATCTTGCACCTGAATATGCTGGTATGTGTTACCTCTGCTGTTTCTTTGATGTTTATATCTATGTATAGTACTGTTTAATGGAAAATTGAGTGATAGTAACGTTTAACTTCACTTGCTGCAAATTCTAAGCTTCAATGCGTGCTTTAGATTAAGTGTTTAGCTTGATATTAGCTCATACTAGAATAACATTATGTTCTAGATATGTTGAGTGAGTTTGTATATTAGTATTAAACACTGCATTTTGAGTTCATGAACTTGCTGCAACTTCGAGCTGTTCACTTGGATAGTCGAAATTTCCTGCTTTAGTGTTCTTTATCTAGACGAGAGTGGAAACGCGAATCATCATCTTACACATGCTGTAATATCCAAATGCTATTGAAATAGCTCTTTCTTCCTGCGCTCACCTATTTTGCCTTCTGATTTGTTGATCATTTGAATCCAAATATGCATTCTATCTACATGATTGAATTTCTTACAGATGAAATCTCAGTAACATTCTTTTTTTTTTTTTTTTTTTTCTCTTCAGCTACTGGAAGAGTGACAACAAAAGTCGATGTCTACGCCTTTGGAGTTGTGTTAATGGAGATTTTAACTGGTAGAAAAGCCCTCGATGAGAACATGCCAGACGAGAAGTCCCATCTGGTGACATGGTTCCGCAGGGTCCTTATCAGCAAAGAAAACCTCCGGAAGTCCATCGACCAGAATCTCCAACCAGACGAGGAAACGTATGAAAGTATCTGCAAGGTTGCCGAGCTGGCTGGCCACTGCACTGCTCGCGAGCCATTCCAGAGGCCCGACATGGGGCATGCAGTAAACGTCCTGGGGCCTCTCGTGGAGCAGTGGAAACCTTCTAGAACCGCGGAGGACGAAGGTGATGGAGTCAACCTCCACATGAGCCTCCCTCAAGCCCTCCAGAGATGGCAAGCCGATGAAGGCACTTCTAGAATGTTCGATGATTTCTCCTACAGCCAGACACAGTCGAGCATCCCCTCGAAACCTACTGGATTCGCAGACACGTTTAGCTCCACGGACTGTAGATGACACAGAAAGATCGAAGGCGGGAGAAATTGGATGAAAAACAGGAATGACTGGAGAAATTGGATAACGTTAAGTCTGTTTTGGCATTTTGCATGTTGTATTTAATTTTCCTTCACCTCATTTTTGAGCCTCAAAAGGAAGATTACTAGTTGTATTTAATTTATTCTTTTTTCTTTTTTTTCACTTGACTTGTACAATATTACAGCTCTATTTCCCCCCACTTTTGATAGTAATTTTGGAGAAAAATGTATTGATGGATTGTGTTTGATCTAACTCTTTGGAGGTCAAGAAATCAATATTGAAAATTTCAACATGGACACTTAGGTTGATGTACTGTTTTCCTCAATTACTAATTTATTGAGCATCTGTTGTATTCAATTTTCTAAGAGGTCAATAATGTGACATAAATTTGGCTGGTTCAGCTGTTAATGGTGGTTTTAATGAATTATTATATGAAATATGGGTTGCAGCTCAGAGATAGATAATAGATTTTTGTATAAACTATTACTCCCCTCTGTTGGGATGTTTCAAAAAGCTAATCTAATTTTTATTTGGAATTCTACAAAAAGCATTAAACATTTTTTAAATCTGTGTAAATTGAAGAAAAAAAAAAAACTGATTTCGTGAAACCAGTGCAGCAATATAATTTGATAAAAAATATAAATAATTAAATAAAAACCATTGGCAGTAATGAGTAATCAGCGCAGTAATTATGCAATGGGAAAAGAAGGAAAGCAGAGAGTTGGTATGAAATTCTGACATTGCATTGATATTATTGGAAATATTCCAGGCTGTCGCTACTGTGTGGGCCCATTATTCTCTTATCTTTTTTTTCTTTCTCAGATTTCGCACGTCTAAGATATACCCTGTAATAAAGCTGGATACGCGGAGATATAATATTTGCTTTATTTTTATTTTGTATATTACTCCTAAATTTTATTACTCCTAAATTTTATTACAAATCATATTATTTTATTATTAAACTTCTCCTATTATATTTTTAAAGATATGATTGAAAAATTAATTTTAATAAATACTCCAAATAGATCCACAAAATTGATTTGGAGATAAATATGTAGAGATCCGATTGAAAAGTTAATCTTTTCTTAAATCTACAGATATCTAATTTGAAAAAATTCATTTTTCATAAATTATTATAAAAGGGTAAATATATAATATATTAATTTATTTTAAATTAACTAATATTTATAAGCTAATTTAAATATAAAATATTTAAAAAACTCAATTATATATGTACAATTTATGTATATTTATCACTACTCTTTATCAGATGTCTTTTGGCGAATTTTGAAAATCATTTTTTTTTTATATGTAGATTGAAATAATAATCCAAGATTCCAAATGGAAGCGAGTCAAGCGACTGCAATAAATTAGAATATTGTGTTGAATTGGTTTGTATCACATGCGTCGGAGAGGAAAAGGGGGGTATACAATCGTGGAGGTAGTTTAAAACTTATATGAACAAGTTGCCGATGACACGACACTTATTAAATTGGAAGGTTTATGTCCTCCACAACTATAATTTATATAAAAATATTAGGCATTTATTCGACACCGAAATTCAAAATTGTCTGAGGCTTTCAAAAATAATTTTTGAGTTATCCTCCTGTGTTGCAAATTGACCTTGAAATTCCAAAATTGCAACTTGAACTATCAAATAATTCTTATTATTCTGTTGCACCAATTTCCAACTTAGTTACTTAGTTGTTGGATGTCTAACGATAAAATTATCATCGTGGGAGGCAACCAAGACAATGGAATTCAAAATTATCTATCAATTTTGAGTTTCAATATTAAATTTATGCCTAAATCTCTTTCCCAAACTCGTGCAAAAAGTTAGAAGGGACAAATTTATTACAAATCAAAATATTGAAATATATTAAAATTTGGTGTAATTTGCAACAAAGTTGAGGGCGTAGGAGTTGGGATTTGAATAGCAATTATATCTAAAAGAAATTTAAAAAATTAAAGGATAAAATAAGAGTAAATTAAGTTTATAGCCTTTAGTACTAGAAGATAATAATAATAGTAATACACACCAAGCAGAAAGTGAGAAACAATATATGTTTATATATAGTATTAGTAGCCCTATTTGGTCGAAATTGAGGTGCCACAACTAATCATTGCAATTAGTGGCATGAATCTAGGGAGAATGAAATTATGAACTGAATCCATGCCAGAGATTGGGGGAATTCTGTGATTTTTTCAGTCAAATATTAATCTTTATTAAAGGGTCGAATCTAAATAAAATTGGTGGGATATGATAGAACATGAAGTCAGTGTTTTATAAATGATTATTAATATAATATCTATTGACAATAATCAAAATTATTGATAGGTTGCTAAATTTGAATTGTCATTGGAAGATAATGAGACAAACTTAGCCTATCAAGTAATTTATAAGTTTCCCACTTCCACTATACTATTAGATTAGTATAGAGCAAGTAAGGGTGTCGAACCCACGAGGAACGGTGATTTCGTTATGTAATTCTATGCCTAAGAGGGGTTTGGCGATGCCGCCACGCCTAAAACCATGGAAAGGAGGAAAACAAGAAATAAACTAACTAGTAAGCGTGGGAAACAATTCTAAACACTTGAAACTGAACAAACTAAACAAGTAAGCCATCAAGCAACAATTCAGAAACGAACTGGGCAGCTTTAAAAACAAGAAACAAATTGGGCAAATTAAAGGTCAAAACTCTGAAAGACGACTAAGCATTGAATGCCAAAATTAAACAAGCAAGTTAACATGCAACATTTCAAACAAACTGGGCAACTTAAATAAAACAGGACAAGCTGGGTAGATTAAAGGTGTCAAAATGTGACCACTGCTAACCTAATACAGAAAATTCGAGAGTGAAACTTAAGTTTTCTTTAATTCACATGCTTGGAATAGGTAAAGCTGATGCAAAATGACACTGACTATTTAGACTACAACTAGCTAGGGCACATTAAAACATAAATTCAACAAAAATGCTAGTTAAGGACTTGAGCTAGTCAAACTTCCATTTTTAGAAAAAAGCTTTGTGGCTTTCTTAACATGTAGAAATTGTAGGTTCAAGCTGGGGAAAGAGCAGATTGGATAGCAGGCTGGGAAACAGAGGTGCAGGTAGGTTGACAAGTGCAAAAAATGTAGAGGAAAAACAACAAGTTCCTAATGCTAAAAATACTCTACGAAAATTTAACTAGCCCAAAAGAAAACTGCATAAACAAGTTTGTAAATTAAAACTTTCCATCCTAGATCTAAATATTCCTTTCAAAATAAGTTCCAACAACAAGAAAACTGAAATGAAAAAGCAATGGACATGTGCAAAATGATTTTAGGAAGAAAATGACTCTTAACTACACTAAAACTTAGGGAACAAAAGCAGAACACTCAACACAAGCTAAATGCAGGTCTTAATAATCAAACTAAACATCTAAAACCTTATAGTATAACATAAAAATAGAACAAGTTTGGGTGATTCAAAAAACAAAGCACCAACAATGCATCACAAGTTAAGAAATTTGGCAAGCAAAAGAGAAGTTCTAGTCTTCGGAAATGTGACAGCAACAAATTCCAAATGAGCATCAAAACAAGTGGTATCTCCCTCTGCCCTATCCCATGGCAGAGGGTTGTTC
>JAYDZE010456568.1:0-16205 GCA_034509125.1 Monilaria moniliformis
ACACGTGGAATTTTGTTTTATTTATTTTTAATCGAAAAGGTCAATAAAGTAAATATAGCAAATGGCGGTTAAGGAAGCAACCGAAAATTTTGGATTCCTGGAAATTAAGGAATTCCAAAAATTAAGGATTTATCAGGCTGGTATATTATATAATTTCGTATAAATAGCATACAGTTAAACACATCATTATATATAAAGAATTCAATCATTACACACGTTATTACAATATCAACATAAATAAGAAATCAAGATAAACATGCCACATCCCACAAATTAAGGAATCAAGATTCGAAATTTATTTAATATTAACTTATAAAGATTTTTTTTCCTTTATTATATTTTTATATAATTGATGGTTATATTTTATATTATATGTAACACCCCGAATTTTCGGAAACATAAAATAATTCAATGACATCTATGTAATAGTTAAGAAATTAAAGAAAAATTTATAATTAATAAGTTTACTAGTAATATAATATATGTATATGCGTAAACAGCCATTTATATATATATATATATGTGTGTGTGTGTGTGTTTGTCCTAATATCTAATATATATATATATATGTGTGTGTGTGTGTTGGAATTAGATACATAAATGCTACTTAGGGATTAGCACTATATAAATTTATATGATGTGTACGTGTATCCATACTAGGGAAAAATAATGATTTTGTCCTAATATCTATGCAAGTGCAAGAAACATGCATATATTTCTCTCTCGGTTTTTGGCTGACACATAAGGAGAATGAAGGCTAGGTGTCTATATTCTAGCTACTAAGATTCTCTCTCTCCTAACTTTATCTCTCTCGACTGTTACACACACACACCGCAGGCCTTCTTTTTCTTCCATCTATCCCTCTCTCTTCTACTCTTTCTTTCGGTTTTGGCAAGAAGATGGAAAAGAAAGACATGTGGCATTAGTGGCAAGAGGTGTCACTATCTTAGATGTTGACTAAGCATGAAGAAAAGAAAGAAAAAGAAATAAGTTTTTCCTCTCCTCACATGTTATCACTTTTTCGGTTCTTACTCCTTCCCCACCGTCTCTTTCTCTCTTTCTCTCTCACCTCTCTGCTCCATAGCTTCAAATTTTCGACAGCACTCACGCCACCACTCCTTCGCCACCGGGAGCTCGCGGTCTCGCCACAATCATCACCACCATCCGGTTACTGCACACCACTGTCGCCATCTCCGTCTCATCTCCCTCTCTCCGCCGCCATAGTCGTGGACCACTGAGCCACCGCCACCATCCACTGCCATCACTGCCATTCAGCCGCCGCACACCGCTATTGCGGTCGCCGTCTTTACCTCATCTCTCCCTCAGGCCGCCGATCTCATCTCCCTCCTTGTGCCCATTCTTGGCATAATTCCTCTCGCTCGCGTCTCAAACATACAGTATATATATTTCATTCTTATTTTAGTCGATCATCTTACTTTAGTTAATTAATTTCGAATTAAGGTTGTGATTAGATGATTATTTAAGATTAGTTGTTTGTGAAGTTGTGAAGTGAGTAAGCAAATTGAAAGAAATAGGAAATGAATCTAATTGTTGTTGTGGTGATGAAATAACCGAAGCTTAAGAATGGAAAATATAAGAAGGAAGCAAGTAGTTGGAAGTCACGTTTCTAAGGAAGAAGATGAAATAAAATGATAATTCGGGTATTAGATAATTAGATTAGTGGGTTTAGATGATTGTTATGTAATGGGCCAAGATAAATTATATTGGGCTAAGAATTAATAGTAAGAGTAAGGAAAAATAAGATAGCATTTGGCATGAATAATTGGCTTCAATAATTTGATATGAAGAATAAACATAAACCCAACATAAGTTAGGTTAGGCTTAAAATGAAATAATGGAAGTGAAGTTATAAATTCTCTTCTAATGTTATTAAAATGTTTTGCTAAAATAAATTATTGAAATAAACTAATTAAATCAAATTAAAAAGAATAAGTAGGTATAAAAGATTAATTAGTGTTTATCATCACTAATTATATAATGTTATTGATTGATAAAATTATTATTCAAGGTGATCGTGCCCCGAGCAGCAGCCGGGGAAAAGATAAAGTCCAGGAATAGACGAGCCTCTGATCAGGACATTTTGCTACACGAGGTATTGTATTAGATGTTAGGCCTTTATTTCCTGAATTAAATTTATACGATTGCATATAGAAAAGAAGTTATAAATAATATGATTTGTGATATAATTATATGCTTTATATGACTAGGAATTGAGTATTCAGTTAAATATGAATTAGAATATACTTATATATGATATGTGATTAAAATTTGAATATTATATGATAAACGTGAAAATCCTGTCTGATTATAATTAATGAATTATGATTGATAGTGATAATATCTGAAAAACATGATATATCTGTTGTTGCCCCATGCTTGAGTGTCTCATTGGGTAAAGTTGGCATGACATAGGACAACAGTACTGCATATTCGATCACTCGTCTTCTGGATAACCGAAGCGAGAGTCGCCTGTTACTGATATCCGCCCTTTGTGGCGCACTGTTACTGTTATACGCCTTTGTGGCGCACTGTTACTGATATCCGCCCTTTGTGGCGCACTGTTACTGTTATACGCCTTTGTGGCGCACTGTTACTGTTATACGCCCTTTGTGGTGAACTGTATCTGGTCCGTGTACCCGTGTCAATACTCAGCACGTTTTGGGGCTATATGTGTTTATGTGTGCTTTTTTATAGGTGTTACTGAATTTTTCTGTTATAACTGGAAATCATGAAAAGCTGCATGTGATTGCCTATTATTTGGTTCTGATAAAACTGTGACCTCTGTATTGGATTTTTGCTAGGAAAAGTTATAAATATCTGATATGATGTAGGAATTACTACTTTGACTGTTAAACTAAAAGATATGGTTATAATTATATCTTTAACTTATATATTTTTCCCCAAGTGAAGCATAATGACAAGGTGATCAACTAGTTAGTAGCGAAAGTGTGTCGTTGGCTTGTTGTTACTATGCATGACGTTTGAGAATACTCTTTTATAGTGGTTAATCTGAAGCAAGCTTGATTGATCTTGATTACTTTAATCGTCTCTCTCTTAATTTCTTCTTTGTCTTGTTTGAGGACAAAAAAAAATCTTAGTTTGGGGGAGTTGATAAATCTGTGGTTTTACGTGTTTTGGGCTTATTAGTTGGTTAATTTTGGGTTATTTGAGGGTGTGCAATGAGTGTTTTGGATAAATTTCCTATCAATTGGTTAGTCTAACAAGTTTGTTAAGAAATGTGTAGTTGAAACATGAAATTTAGCTTGATGGAACAAAATGGTGAAAATCTAAGTTAGAGAGTACCACCAAACCGGGTACAAATATGCCAAGCAAACCACCTGGAACAACACAAAATCCATCAAAATCTAGAGAGCAGGACACGATCGGGTGGAGCTACACCACAAAATGACCCGGCCGGATGAGAATGTAAATCATCCAGCAAGATGGACCCGGCGAGTGGAGTTCCACCACAAAGTGACCCGGCCGGGTAAAAATGTCGAGCATGTCCAGGGAGTTGGACTCGGTCGGGTCAGTCATGGTCATACACTTACCCAGCCGGGTGAAATCTGTCTGCGCAAATCTGCAGCCCTAGTTCAGGCTCATTATACCCCACACCTATAAATACAGTCCAAAATACGAATTTTGGAGACTGGAACCCCCATATTCACCAACCACCTCCACTGTTGAGTGAGCTAAGACTTGAAGCAAGAAAAAAAAGGAAGAATAAGAAGGGGATTCATTTGGGAGGCTAGAAGAAGAACATCAATTGAAGTATCTATCATTTTCGGGTGTATCAAACTATCTCAATGTCTTCTTTAATTTCTGATTTTCAGTTCTTAGAGAGTATGTTAGGCTAGATTGTTAGTTAGTTTTTTGAAGAAGCCATATTAGAGATTCATGTAAACTTATTTAGGATTCTATGCTAAGTTCTTGATTTGATTTTGATTATCCTTGTGCTTGAGCTTTCTTAGATTTGTCATCCTTAGAAAGAAATTATTTGTATTGCTACAAGACTTGCAAAATGGGTAGTAATACATGGATGAAGGATTAATCAATATAATTGAGAAATTTGAGATTATTTGTGAAGGCTTGAATTTTATGTGCTTTTGGGAGTTACAACTAATTACTTTAAGTATGCTTGGGTATTGGTATGTAATCTACTTGTTGGATGCTTCGAGAGAAGATGTGACCTTATATTTGTGATTGCCTTAATCTTTCTTGAGCCTCTGATTAGCATAGAATTTATTTGCCAAGAATACATGAATTGTAATGTTGTTGGATACATAGGAACTAACCTTTTTAATATTTATTTACTATCTTGTCACTCATACTTGGTTTTCTTTTATTGAATTTAAATTTAATTTTCTAATTAGTAGTGCTCGATCTCATGCTATTATCCAAATATCGGTGTTTCGATAGGTATTGATTTTGATTTGCAATACTTAGGATTGGTATAATAGTCTCCGTGGAAAGCGATACTCTTGCTTGCCCTATGTTATTAAACATTGTACATTTGCAAGTATAATTCGAACTAAATTAGGATGAGTCAATCGAATGGGCCGAAATTTATATTTAGAGCCCATTAAGTGAGAAAGTGGCCCAGTTATTTGAGCCCATTATTAATACTCTTTTTAATATATATATATATATATATTACATCTGGAATTAAACATCAGGTATATTATTTTGAGAGAAAATTCGTTATGTTATAAGTAGGAAATAGTTGAAATAATTCATAAATTAAGTATATACTTATCTAATAATTTTTCTTACCACTACACTATTCTCTTCAAATACCAATTATCAATATTTATTATATTATCCATATCGATTACTAATTTACTATTATAGCGTATAGACCAAATATTATCATATAATCTTAATCCTCCATCTCCCAACTAAAAAAATATATTATATTTATACATTAAAGTATAATACTAAACCTTATTAATGAAATCAAGTTGATCATAAATCAAAATTTTGTTACTATAGTTAATGGATATTTAATTTGTATCTACCAACATTGACTATTGAAATAAATTGACCAAAATCGCAAGTTTCTGCAAAGATTTAGAATTCTATTTCATTTTTATTTTATTTTTTATTTATTGATAGCATTTATCAATCACCAATCCAACGTGGCACACCCATGCTTCTATTCTTTTTTTTTTTTCTATCAATCGACATTCATGTGATATAAATTTGGAAACTCCATATCCATTATGGATATATAAGGTAATTTCAAATTTTATTGAAATTAATATATATTTTGTAGATATCTCAATATGTAATTAAATTTATATATCTTAAATATTTCTATCAACTTATAAGTTGACATTTTCCGACATACTACTATTATATGCATCACTATCATGACAATTATTTGCAAGATTTTCAATTATATGTGTGTGTATATAAATATATATTAATATTTTCATTATATATTTAGCCACTATAACCAATCAAGTAATTTATCTTTATGTAAAATGCATGTAAATGTTGAAATATAAATCAATAAAGAAACGTATGCATTGAAATTTGAAATTTGAAATTTATAATTAACATTGATTGTATTGTTAATTGCTAATTACTAATGACATATAATAAAAAAATACATTGTAGTGTAATTTATTTCTATTTTTTCTTCTTATTTAAAAAAAAAGTTAATTTATCCTTTCTTAATTTCATATTTTATTTCTAATAATTACTTTATAATCACTTATTAAATCCACAAAATCTACAATTTACCAGATGATTGCATTAAATTTGCAGATGCTTAATTAGATCATTTGCATAACATTTGCTGCTAATTACATAAATAGCATACCATTTAATATAAAATATTGTTTTCATGAAAGAAATATATTAAAAGCAAACAGAAATGGTAATGGAAGATGAAGAATAAATTAACAATGAAATTCCAATATGAGTGATAGAGATTAAGCCCCATTGATTTCGGTCTCTGTCCAAAATCTCTCTCTCTCTCTCTCTCTCTCTCTCTCTCTATCTCTCTCACTAGAAGTCCAGAGAAATGGCTACTGGTGGGGGATATGGCAGCTCGAACCAGAAAACAGACTACGTGTTCAAGGTGGTGTTGATCGGCGACTCCGCCGTCGGGAAATCTCAAATTCTGTCGCGTTTCTCACGCAACGAGTTCAGCTTGGATTCAAAGGCAACAATCGGCGTCGAATTCCAGACTCGCACCATGGTTATACAGCACAAGTCCGTCAAAGCTCAGATCTGGGACACCGCTGGCCAGGAGAGGTAGATTTCTCTGTGTGTAGATCGATTTGATTTTTCTGAGTGCTATTGATTTAGGATTTGTTCTAGCTAGATGCATGAAATTGAGCTCGTAGATCAGGTTTTTAAGTTGAATGGTTTAGTTTCTAGGTATTGTTTTGCAATTTCGAAATGGCTGAGTTCGTAGCTTTGATTGTTAGTTGTGGAGCTGTTTGATGTGTTTGTTTGGGAAGGCAATCTATGCTTTTTGGTAGTTTCTGTTGTGAATGAGTTGTTTGTGTTATGTATGAGGGATTAAAAGTTGAGATCGGGTTTGGAGAATTTTCTCAGTCGCTCAAGAACATTTTATTATAAACATTTTTTGCATTTCTTTTAAATATATAAATCTATGAGATTCACAAATTTAAAAGTGAGAATTTAATGAAAATGCATTTGTGGCTATAAGGATGGGGAAGATCATGGGGATAGGATGACTAGCTATTTTTTGAGGTTGAATCATGTACGAGGATGAGGTGCCATCACCTGTTTTATAGGCTATGACAGGTTTGGTTTGGATGGCACACTTGACTTGACGGCAGGTTTTAGAAGGTAGTTTTTTTGTCTCACGTGGCAATTTTTAGGGTAATTGTGGCCTCGACACCATCTTCCTATAGTAGTTTAGGCCGGGAAAAGTTCTACCCAAGGTTCATTTGTCTGTCCATTTTTGCAAATTGTAGTGTGAAATCAAATTAAACCAAAATTGAACCAAAATTGCAGACTGTTATCCCTCGTATGTTGCATAAGTGCCTAAAACTATATATGAACTTTCTTGTGGTATCCATGGGCGCTCTCATGTGAAGCCTCGATAAACTTATCTAAGAAACTTGACCAGCACCTAATATAATGTATGGTAAATGCGATTTTTCTTACTCCTTTTATATTTTCTTTTGCCTTCCTCTTCCCAGCCGATGTTTGATGATGTGTATAAATGATATTTGGGTTTTGATATTAATGTCATATCAATATCCCATATCATGAACAGATGTTATTTGATTGTGATCTGATATCAATGTGATTCTAATATCCACAGATACAGAGCTGTCACGAGTGCTTACTACAGGGGTGCGGTGGGGGCTATGCTGGTTTATGACATAACTAAGAGGCAGACCTTCGACCACATTCCCCGTTGGTTAGAAGAGTTGCGTGCTCATGCAGACAAAAACATTGTAATAATCCTAATTGGGAACAAGAGTGATCTTGAAGACCAGAGAGCAGTGCCGACAGAGGATGCTAAGGAATTTGCTGAAAAAGAAGGCTTATTTTTCTTAGAAACCTCAGCATTGGAAGCAACCAACGTAGAGGAGGCATTCGTGACAGTGTTGACAGAGATTTTCAACATTGTAAACAAGAAGAATCTTGTTGCTGGTGACGATGAAGCCAATAGCAATCCAGCATCGTTAGCCGGTAAGAAGATCCTGATTCCTGGCCCAGCTCAAGTAATCCCAGAAAGTAATAGGATGTGTTGTAGATCATGATTTCTTAGTTTGATATTTCTTGTCTGGAATTAATTAGTTTTTTTGAGTTAGTCGGGAATTGTTTTTGTCTGTTAATTTTACAATATTAGAGCGGGTGCGTGATGGGTAAATGGTCATTTGTTATTGGCATGGAGTTTAGAGCAGAGAAGATTTGAACTTTGTTTGGATAATTGTTATCGTCTTTCCTCTAAAACACTATTTTTCCTAATGATTAATGCAATTTACATTTTTGTCTGAAAAAGGTTGTTTTATATTTGATATTTTTCGAAGATTGGGATAATTTTGAAAAAAAGAAAAGAAGCACCTACATAGACATATTAAGCAAAATATATTTTATGAAAGAAGGTAACCATGTTTACAAAGAGATATAGAGAGAGCCACAAACATGTAATTTTGTATTATTTGATATAAAAAAATTAAATAGTTTTATAAACATGACCTCATGCTAATTTATAATTGTGTTAATAAATAATTGGATATTGTACTTCAAATTCATTTTAGAATTACTTCTAGAATTATGTTGATAGTTTAACAGGAAAAACAATTCGCGTAATAATAAGCCATAATAAAATTATGTTAACAAATTTTCAAAATATCTATATACAGAAAAATTAATTAATGAATGAATTTTGACTCTCAGCTTATTAATGAATCAGAAACACTCCACTGTCCATGGCGGGCGGGCACGACTTAACATGTCCACGGTTGATGTAGCAATACCATGTAAACAGAAAATCAATCAAATTTGATCCTAATTAAAAACTCTTCATTTTATAGAAATTATTAGTACTTTGTCTCGTCTCCAAAAAATTCTTAATAATTCTAGTTCTAGAATTCACTGAAGAAAAAAAAAACACAAAACAAATAGAACAATAAGTTAGACGTATTTTATCTTTCAGGTAAATGAACTCTTTCTTTTTATTTTTTTAATAACTGTAACTAACAAGACATGGCTACAATTAATTGCAATTATCATTTTTTATTAATATTTCTTGACGATTGATTTCAATCACCAATTTTGGTTTAATGGCTTCAATTAATTACGTTTGAATGGTTCTGCAGTTAATGTTATGATAATTGCAATTAATTGTAGTCGTATCTTGTTAATTAAAGCTAGATATTAGAAGAAGAAGAACAATGAATTCATTTACCTGAAAGTCGGTAGATGCGAATTAATTCTTGTTTTTCAAAATTTTTTTAGGGGTGTGTTTGTGAATATGCTAAGGAATATATATTATAATTGTTAAGAAATTTTTAATTTATGATAATAGGACAAAACAATAATAATTTCTATAAATTGAAAAATTATTTTAATTAAAATTAAATTTGATCGATTCTCTTGCGTATATGACATTGCCGCATCATCGGGGGACTTGGGGAAGACAGGTTAGTGGAACGTTTCTGATTAATGAATATAACTCTAGTGACATGCTAAAGCAGAATGAGATATGAGACGCAGCTTTTAATACGAGAAAAGGGAAGAAAAAATCAGAAAATAAATAATCTATTTGTAGGCGGAAATTTTTTACTCCACGACTTTGCTTTAGTATAATATATAGATTACAATCTCCAAAATCTTGACTAAATATTAATCACCACATCTCCAAAAATGGTGGCTCAATCATGAAGTTTCCGGTTCCATCACTGTGCTATCAGAACCTTTGGCTTCTGGGGTAGGAACATCACGGGTCGATTCTTGGATAGGAGCTGCATCGCCCGCTGGCTCCGAGGCCTCGTCTGAGCGGAGCGCTGACACCCGTTCGAGCAGTTCCTGGCAGTCATTTGCATTCACCATTACAGATACACTAGTTCTACCTTTCCAACACCCAATCGCAATAGGCATAGCATCTTCCCCTGAACCTGCCGAGACCCACCCTTCTGCAGAAGATGAAAAAGAATTAAATTTAGAGTGATTATTATCTTCGCCAAATAAATCTGAACACATTTTTTCAAGATATAAGAAGGCATTTGAACCTGCACGCAGAATAACCACACAACAACCCAGAATTAGCTCTGAGGCCTTCTCTCTCAAGGAAGGATCGACAAAGTCGGGAAATTTAATGCTTTTGTACTGCAGGAGATGCTTGAAATCTATCGGAGAAGCATATAAAATTTGCTTCGTTATGTGTGGAAGAATCAGCGGCAATCCTTCAGACGAGATACGGAATAAGCAGGGTGCAGATGTCCCCTCTTTTGAAGTTTGGCGCTCCTGTAATCAAAAATCACCAAAATTGGATGTTTAGATACAAATGTTAATGATGAACATGCAATCCTTTTTTGCATATTTCCAGGTTAGAATCCATGATACGAACTTAAAAAACAAAAGAGTCGAGTAAATGATTTACTTACAAACATCTTAAGTCCCACTGCAGCTATCTTAAGCTGCTGGCCGCCGAGAAGGTTCAATTCAAGAGCGTCCTTCACAGAATTTGATGTGTAATAAATTCTCTTCACGTGACTCATGTCTTCGTTTCTTGTAATAAGATGGCCTTTGATTGGGAAGGATTCCTTTATTCCATAAAAGTCCATTATTTTGCCCACAACAGTCTCATCCTTGTAGAAAATAACAGGGTCTACTCCTCTCCATCTCCCCTGCATTTGAAGCTTCCTTTTTTTCTCTGGGACAGTTTTGGCATCTGCCTTGTCATCAGGCAAAGTCTTATTCTCCTCTTTCTCATTGTGCTCGTGTATCTTATTCTGATAAGCATCCGAAGGGGTTTCACAAATTTCAGCATCAACTAAACTCTTATTCTGGTGAGCATCCTCGGGGGTTTCACAAATTACAGTATCAACTAAAATGGCGGCAGCTGGAGCTGCTTCAGACATTTGAACATCTATCTCACCACTTGCAACAACAATATCATCCCCATTTTTGTCCTCGTTCACCCCATTCGGTTGCTTCTGAGTTTCAGCACTACTAGAATCTTTCCCAGGAAGGCGTGTACCTTTTCTCTGAATAGGCGAAGGGACTGCAGAACATGCATATTTGTCAGGTAACTTGCAATTACACGAGCAAGTAAAAGAAATGCAGGGGAAAAAATGTTGGATGCCCAATGAAGATAGAAGTGAGTTGATGCCCGAGGTAAGAATTAACAAGATCCTATTTATTGAAAAGAAAGAAAAAGGGGCCCAGCTGGACCAGAAATGAAAATGCTTACCGGGCAGGGGCAAAAGCTTTCGGAAAACAGCAATAAAGAAAGCCCCAGAATTTTGATCATGAGGTACTATCCTCATACAACGTTCTAAAGGTAAATCTGAAACTTCGGCCTCCAAATTGCTTGTAGGAGCCACTGAATCATCAATCAACTTGCCCCCGTTTTCATTATTATCATTACTATTCTCACAAATTTGTCCGGTGGCTGTCTCCTGATCTGCTTCTGATATCTCATCATACAGCTTTCCAGAAGGAAACATGCCTGGAGGTGCAACAGATTGGCGATTTCTACGAACATCTTTATAAGATGTTAACCATAGTCCTTTATCACGAACCTGCACAAAAAAAAGAGGAGTGTCAAGTCAAAAGCTATAAAATCATCTAAAATAATGATTGAATGAAGTTTTAACTGCTTTTGATACCATAGTTGATATAGTAGAGATCAATATTTTGGTTGTATGCTGTGACACTGGAATGGAAAAACAAATGGTATAGGCCTCAAAGTACTAACCTTCCATGTCTTAACACCAGGCCTTCGGGCAAGCTGGGGAAGCTCAGTGGATACATCTACAAGCTCGATTGTTCCTTTACATCTCCGCAAAAGCTGAGGTCAACAAGACATGAATTTTAGATCCTAGAAGCATATAGAACAGTTTCGAGTGGAAGGAAATGGAGAAAGTTCCAAGAGGAAAATTTGCAAAAATTGTAATGATATAAATTAATAATTTTCCCAAACTCTCTTCTGACTCCTCTTTCACCATTTGGCAAAAAGTAATTTTATAGCCTTAGCCTGAACAAATAAACTATTTCCTACTAAAATTCGTAACTACCTCAGCAACTACAGCCTCATTCTCGACTGGATTCATTGAGCAGGTGGAATATACCATCCGTCCACCAACTTTGAGCAGCGCTAGACCTGGAATGGTCATTCGTCCGAAGTTGAAAACCATTAGAGCATTCTGCTATAACCGAAAACGGAAAAAATATCTGCCAGGAAAGTTGTAACAAATGTGCATTCATATCGACATACGAAAAATGTGAGATCAATGGCATAAATCATGTCTGATACAAACTAGTTAGCTTTTACTGATCTGAGGGCACAATGAATGAGCTACTGCTTTCTCATTTGGAGTCTTGCAAGTTACTGAGAAAGAGAATTCAAGTCAAGGAAAAAGGTACCTCGCATTGCAATCTGAACTTGCAGGCCAAAGAGACCATTGCCCATTCCTGCATTCCTGAAATGAAGAAGTGCACAGGAAGGAGTATGTTAATAATAGGAGACATTAGAAGATGGAAAAGGAGAGTTAAATAATATACTGAAACAATAGAAACAATTACCATTTCTTCCACATATCAGGAGCCTTACGTAAAGTTCCGTCGCCACTACAAGGGACATCACACAAGACACGATCAAATTGAAGCTGACGAAGACCAGGTCCCATAATGTTTTCAGCATTCTTGTGTAAGTGGCAGCTTGGAAAGTTTTGTGCTTCATGATTCGTGACAATCAAGTTTGCAGTACACATTCTTTTCGTTTGGTGAATAAGAAGATTACATCTTTGAACATCCAGATCATTTGCTATGATCTATATCAGAGGCATGTGATAGGATACAATCAGAAACGAAGAATCATAAATTAACAACTACAAGAACATTGTTGGAAGATTAGTTCTAAACATACCTAGAGGTGCTTGGATACCCCCAACTATGTTAAGAGATCATGCCACTAAAGAATGAAAAGACAAGGAATAATACCATTCCAGTGGGTAGAGTTCCAGGTTCAGTCAACTTGTATATCATCTCCAGCAACTGAAATGTTTTCGAGCCTGGAGCCGCACACACTGCATTACATATAAGTAGTTGACAGTGTTAGTTTAGACACAGGAGATTCAACTTAGATATATAACTGATTTCCAAGTGGTGGAATAGTAGCACCCATTTTGCCAAAAACAAAAGATCCACAGATAGTTATAAAGTCATTGATTGAGCTTACTGTCAAGAACAAAATGATCTGGACGTACATCAAGGAACAGAGGAGGAACCTGTTGCAATGTAAAATAATAGAATGAATAAGACAAATGTGATTCAAATAATATATTATCAAAATTTTAAACAGAAATTGCAACAGAATAAAAGAATAAAACATTCAGGAGAGCGCACCATGCTCACAGCCTCCTGTCTCGTTATGTTTCCTATCTCATTTTCTAGCTTCAGAAATTCATGAAACCTGAGAAAGTTTATATAAAGAATACAGAAAAGGTCATAAAATGGCTAAATCATTAACAACAAAAGAGCATCTAAGAATCGTTAAAAAGTGGTTACTCTGACAATTTAGCAATCGCAAAGATCATCATTAATAGAAAATCACCAATAGAAGCTGGAAAGAAAACAATAGAATAAATAAACTTGTGGGACCTTAGGGCAGCGCAATTTGTGCATATTCATGCACAATGTTATGTAGGTAAAGGACGACCGAGATGTCACAGGAAACATGTTGTATGTTGTTCATGAAAGGCTTACAACAAAGTCAAGATATGGATAGAATTTGAAGAAGTTCCAGACTTCCAATAGACCAACCTCCACAACTATTGAATCATTCAGCATGCAGTTTATGAATACATGAGAATAAATAATTAAACTATGATACTTATGCATCACTAGGTCCCATGATATTATTTGCAATGAAGAGAAATATAAAAGCATGCCATCAATTGTGCATTCATCTTTTAGATCCCCTGTAATCTTAATATCTTGGTAAACAATGAAAGTACATCCCAAATAACACATACAAAATTCATGCAATTTACTAAGCAAAGTTTTTCATCCTTCTCTTGTTGGTATCCTGATGTCTGATGTCCTTATAATTCTTTTTCTTCTGCCTGAACACAATGTTTCTTTTGAAGCCTTAGTTAGCAATTATGGAAACTGTATTCCCACTTATATTACAAACAAAAAATATTCAGACTGCCAGTACCAGACTCGACTGAATAAGCTAGATAATAGAGAAATTTTTGGACCCACAGCAAAATAAACTGCAGTCTCAGTTTTGTTTTTCGAGTCCAGAACGAAAATAAAGTGTAAATAAAGAACTCACTGCTCAAGGGCTTGATTTTTCCGCAACTGATTTCGAGAATAATATGATTGCCAAGCAAGATGCTCAGGGTACCATGGCAACACCTCTATTGCATTCACTGCATTTCCATCAGTATCCTGCATAAATCAAAGACACATCAGTATCATTCATTGTGATCTCTCTCCATAGGCAACTGAAAACCATGAATATATCAATCTACCTCTGCTGGAAGGGATTTCATGAAGTCGTTCTCCAACCGGAACAGAATATCCTTATAAAACTGACTACTGCAGAAATAGATAGAGGATGTAAGCATATAACCTACAAATGGTTCTACATTAAGAGAAAGGACTTTAAGATTGATTTCTCCAGATGGGAGCAAACAGAGATGGCTCAAGATAATTACTGAAAGCCAGTCAGACATAAGAGCCAGACCGAGGATAAGTTCTCCATAAGACTTGCTATGGTAATTAAACAGTACAAAACTACATAAAAGAAGTAGGGAGATTGCCAGGGCATAATCTATATTTGAAGTTAAAAGTAGGGACAAATAGCTCAGCTTGTGGCGTGTACTGTCATAACCACATCTAGATTTGGCAATCCATCAATTTAAAAACTTCATTTCTACACTATTTTCCGAGCCAAGTGAAATTATTAACCAAATGTATCATCAATCAAGCGCTTGGCAGCCAGGGAAAAGAATTGACATCTTATCATAGATCAACACTCAATCTTCATTCCCAAGAACAATACTTTAAATATACTTCAAGTTTTGTTGATTCAAACTTACATCCTTCCAATACTCAACACAAATTGTTGTGCCAAAAGCATTTCATATAGTAATTAAATACAAAATGAGAACAGAAATTTAGCTGTTTCGAGCTCCTCAATTTTTCGCTAGTTACACACACAGCAAAATAGTGAAGATGAACCTGGAATTAATTCTGAAAGCAGCAGGGAGCGGCGTCCTAAGATACTTGATGAAGGTATCCCATTCTTCAGCTGATACAATTCCTTGCTCCTACATAATTCAAGCACAATCATCACAAAATCCACTCATTAAGAAAAAGTAAAAGCAAAAGCATAAACCTAATTTAAAAAAAAAACAAAAAAAAAAAGATTTTCAGCAATCCGAGAAAACAAAAACAAATAAGTAAAAGCTAGAACAACACTTATTTTGCCATAAATCTCCGATTCTTACTTTGTAATATTCGTCGAAAGCGGGGTTCTGCGTCTTGAAGGGCTCCCAATGTAATTTTCCGCCATTGTTGGCGTCGGCGGGTGTGTCAATAGCAGAAGCATCGGATTTGGAGCGCTTCCAGACGTTCTCTCTGTTCTGGCTGAAGTGCTTCCTCTGCGTGCGAGATCTTCCCCTTCCTCCCATTTTCTCTATCCAGATGTCTGTTTCTCTCTCTTTCAATTGGATTGCTTGTTTTATGTGCTCTGTAGTTGCAAGAGTGTAACTGCTGCTGCAGCTGCTGCTTTTGAATGTAGAAACTGCGCTCATCTTCGGGCGTTAGGGGAAGAAGAGGCGGGTTAACTATTGGGCCTTTTTTCTGATTGGGCTAAAGCCCAAGATGGAAATTAAAATTTGCATTTTGTTGATACTATTAGTCCCTCCGTGCACAAAGAGTATGGTGTTTAGGGGTGGCCAAATGGATATCGCGTATCGGGTATATCCAATCCCGATCCGATACCCGACGGATATCGGGTACCCGTTACCTGATATTACGGGTTCGGGTGCGAGTTCGGATATTTGTGTTGTAATATTATCGGGTATCGGATATCCAATCGGGTATCAGGTATACCCGAATATCCGATTGAAATTATGTTTTAATTAAGAGTTAGCTTGGCAGGACACGTAGTTCACTTTCCGTTTTTTTTCTTCTTTCTCGGTCTCTAGTCAGTCTCTACTCTCTGTCCTCGTACTCCATTCGTCCTCCTTTAGGAGTATCAAATTAGTATATAAACTCAACAAATAGATCAACTGAATTTTCTTGTATTCGATTTGTAGAAGTTGCAAATTATTACCAAAATTCTAGAATTGCAAGCCAATTACATGCATTGCATATATCATATTTGCTTCGCATGAGCTTGCCTTTTTAGTATTTAAATAATATTTTGGTAGTCACTTAATGTTCTTTTTTCAAATTTGTTAATAATTTAATCAGACACAGATGTACTATATTATATATAGAAGATC
>JAYDZE010456679.1:0-16204 GCA_034509125.1 Monilaria moniliformis
ACTCACGAAACAGAATCGCGTCCATCGGTTGATGTAAATCAATGGCCCAGATATAGTCTTAGTTCTACCACATAGGGTTGTTCTTAGTCTAACATGACGCTATATATATATATATATATATTTGATTGCAAAATATATGTATGGACTGTTCGGTTATTTTATGTGCGTGAATAATTTTGTCCTTTTTACATTATTTTGAATTTTAAATTTTAAATTGAAATTGTACTCTTATGTGGCAAGAGGCCTATTCTTCATACCCCCTTTACCGTTGTAACTTAATTTGTGTGTTATATTATTACCCTGTACAACATATATATCAAGTTCTTGCATCAACATTTGTAAGTTTCTAACAATTTATATATTTTCTACAAGTATATATAATTGAGACACGACGAAATTATGAACTCAAAACTCAAGAACATGAAAATAGTTAGATGAGTAAATCCCAAAAGTGAGATTTACTATAATTAAATGTCACTGCAAATTTTCCTAGGAAAAAAAAAAAAACGTACGCAAGAAAACGACTATTCATGGCTGCCCCCTTTGTTTTTGGTCATGTAAAGTAACACTCAGAAACAGTAAGTAACTGCAGATCACAGACGAGGTAGGGTCAAATGAGTTTCAATTAATTCCCACTTCATAGATAGACTCAAAACCAACTCGAGTTTCCCCACTACGATGCATGCTAAATTGATATATATTTTTGGAATCATAATAGTTTGATGATTTTCCTAATTTTTTAGAAGAATTAAAGGAAACGAGGAGATTGTTACGTACGGAGGGGGCTGAAGGAAGGGCTACACCAATTTTCACCAAACATGATTTTGAGAGGAATGAGGCAAAATGAGAGACAAGAATGATGGTGATGACAACCTAAAATGGTTATAATAGTTTTGAAATTGTGACAACCAAAATTCATTTATTAATTAAATTTGGCGATCATCATGGTGCACCTTCTTTCAATTTCATTGCCCAACCCATCAATTCAAGTCCTATGGAAGCCGACTAGAATAGGACCCATAAAAAAATAATTTAATTATGGGATATATATATATATATATATATATATATATATACATGTGTGTGTATCGACATTTTATTTAATATTCTGCAAGAAATGTATATATAAATATGACTAGGTAGGTCTACCGTCTACCGTTGGACGACTGTAGCTTTGGAAATGGTAATAAGGGAAGTACGTATGTTGTGAGATGAAAGTTGACACACACATCACTTTTTGTTTCAACTTTCGCCAAAGAGAAGTGTTATTATTTACTACAAATAAAACAGTTACTTTTTGTCCATTTTCTCTATAACTTCAAATAAATAAATAATAACAAATCGAGCTTTAATTTTTATGTAATTTGGAAAATTAATGATCTCAATAACAATTCTCACGATATTAGAATCAAACCAAATAGATAAAACAAAATAAAAAATTAAAGCTAACGTGGACTAAACGTGAGCGGTGTTCAAGAATAGTGCTCATATAAGACATGCGGCAACATTTCTCTCTCTATATATAAATATTATTTACGGTGTGAGCACTTTGGTTTTTAAGATGCTTGAGAGAAGAAATAAAAATTCCAGTAACAAGATCGTCGTTTCACCAACTGAACACCATATGCACATAGATATATAGATATTATATCCATAAATATACGATACACGGGCATTTAATGGTGCGAAAAAATCAAACCACATGCACATAGATATGTAGTGATCGATCTGTTTTCCGCCGGAGGATAGTGATCGACAGGAATTTAGAGAAGGCTCAGGGATTTTACGTGGTTCGATCGGGGGTGATCTACGTCCACGGCTCAAAGTGCGAGTGTTTTGTATTAATGGCTGATAATACAGAGTTTCTATTACAGAGAGTATGAAATCGATCCTTTCTCAGCTAAATCAGGCCCTATTTATACTATTACATCCGAGTCAACGGTCAGAAGTAGTGGCTGACACTGTAGAACTGTTGCCGATGGGACGCGGGTAGTTGTCCAGGGTATGGGCATGTTGTCGATGGGACGTGGGCAGTTGTCCAGGGCGTGGGCCGAGTAGTGGGTTACTGCGGCCGAGCTTCTACCCTTAGTCCGGACTGAAATACTGCCGAGGTGGACTTGAGCCGATCTGTAATGTTATGCCTTGTCTGGGCCGATCTGCGATGTGGTTCCTTGCCGGGCTGCAAGTATGAGTTCGGTCCTCCTTCCGGCTGGACTGAGGTGAGCTTTAGGGCCGAACCTACTATTGGGCTGGTCTTGTATTGGGCCGAAGGCCCGTATCCTACCGATTACAAAGTTTTTTTTATTTATATATATATATATATAGAGAGAGAAGGGAAACGATATGATTGAACTTTTGATCTAATTCTTTACACCGAAAAATTTACCATTTGAATGCTCCAGAAGAACATTAAATTTAGTTTCTTGAAATCAGTCCCAGACTTCGCTTTTTAATAAAATTCCTTGTGGTTCAACCAAATACACATACACATTGTTAACAAATTAGGCTAAGGCTGCAAAGAGGCACACTCCTGTGCGGCAGCCAACCGAACAATACGTATACATGCAGCAACCAGCTATGCAGTGCGTTCAGTTATATTTTGTCAATATGCATCAATAAAGGTGTTATGGCCCAATGCTTTGTCGAGTCTATAATCTTCATAAAATTAAATGACACTTTTATTTACAGCAAAATAAAACATTTCTTAAAACTATACTTTTTATTAAAATCAAATAAGACTTTTTCATAATTTATAAACATATTTTCATAATAGTTTTCATATCATAAAAAAAGCCTTTTAATTACAATAAATAAGACTTTCACAATTGATAAATGAGATTTTAGTTAAACATAAATAAAAAAATTCACAAAAATCAAATTAAACTTTTTTAAAAGCTACTAAGACTCTGTATTGGTTAATGTTACTTTGCTCTATGCATATAATAGCTTAAAAAAAATCAAATAAAATCAAATAAGACTTTTCTTTATAGCAAGTAAAACTTTAAAACTTTATATTTATAAATCAGACTTTGATTAAATGTAAATTAATTTTTAAAAAAATCAAATTAAATTTTTATTGAAAGCAAATAATACTTTTCCAATGACAAATAAGACTTTAAACAAAGTCATATTTCCTCTTAATAAAAACATTATTTGATTTTATTTTAAAAGTCTTATTTGATTTTATGAAAAAAATCACATTTATGTTTAACTAAACTCTCATTTATAAAAAAAGAAATGTATAGCTTAACTATACATCATATTCTCAATTATAAAGTAAAGAAAAATGAAATAAAAAATGATACACATGTGTTATTAACCCAACAGGCGCCTTTGTATCTATTATTCATATAAATTGTTTATATATATTTCAGAGCGACGGGAGTTTTTGTGGGCCGCGAATTAACTATGCGGTCTAAAGGGGAAAAGGACATTAAAGAGGCAGGAAACCTTAATTAAGGAAAGGTGACGCCATTTTTGAAGGAGATTTGATGTTCTGTTTAATTAGATTTGGTCTAAGTGATAGGATTTGATTATATTTTATTTATTCTATTTATCAATAAAGAATATTTGAGTGATGTAAACAATCAGCAAATGATATTTCATGACAAATTATATAATAAAAAAAATGTTTTGCTTAAATTACTTAAAATGTAGACAACCTTTTCTATATTTTATGATAAATGATATAATGAAAAATATTTTACTTTTAAATTAAATCTAGCGCGTATATATCATTTCACATGTATACTAAGACCTGCTCATCAAGAATTTATTTTATTAAGCGTGATATACTTTTCTGTAATACAAATGCATAAATAATTTATTATTTACAATATTTTACGTTTCATGATTTATATATATTTTTTCTAATCTTAGTTATGATTTTATTTTATATTTTATTTAATTATAACTATAATCATACATTATACCATGGGCAAATCTAGTTGTTATTAATAGGAGTGGTCATAATTTTTCAAAAATTGAAAACTAAATTGAACTAAACCAAAAGTATTAACTTGTTAGATTTTTTTGGTCATTTCAGTTATTTTAGTTTTGAAAATTTTAGAATTAATTTTTTTCTAGATTGATGGTAACATGGTTGCTTTTATTTGTTGCCACATTGTTATTTTTTTGAGTTACAACTCACACACTCTCATACACACGTATTCAAGGTGACTCGAGCCCTCAATCTTTTGGTTGGAGGACAAACGTATTACCATTTAATCTACGCTTCGTCGTCAAGTAGCCACATTTCTATTATTACTTTGACTATAAATGAAAATCATCTCAAAACTGCAAAAAATATAAAATTAATATTATTAATATCACATTTTTAAATTCATGTACGAAGCCAAAATGATATTGAATATTTTATGGGAATTGTCTTTTATAGAACCAATGTAATTAATGTGGGCCCTTTACATACTTAACAGATTTGAAAAAAAATCATATATTGATTGTTCGTTTGGTACACAGTATGAAATAAGGTATGATAAATTTGATAGAAATACTTTTTATTATATAATATTTCAATATCATATTTGATAGAATGTATTAAAATTTTGTGATATATAATCCATTATTTAGTAGGATGTATTAAAATTAAATATACTTAATATTAGTCATAATTATGATTTGCCTTAATTATATATTTGAGAAAATTATATGCAGAATTCCACAAAATTAGTATAATATTTACAGATTTTTAATTTATAAAGAATCATATTTTTTCTATCAAATAAAATATTATAATATCATAATATATTATACATTCTAATCACCTGTATGGTTATATCAAACGAGGCCCTTATTGAATTCGAATATTTCAGGATTAATGGTTGAGATCAAGTTACATCTAAAAAGTAAATCTTATAAAATAATGATAGTTAGTGCCTATGTTTTAATCAATCGTAATCTATATTTAAGCTTAGAGATAGTTTATATTAATTATTCATATAACATACTTGAATAATAGCTTTATAAATTTGTATTTGAATATATGATGGAATTGAATGATCAGATGTGCACTGTTATGTTATCTCCCATAGTTTTCTTTGATTTCCTTTGAAACTTCATCCTTCTTGGTTCTTCCAACTACAATTCTGATCTAAAGGTGATCTTGCTTACATTCTCTTTGTGTAGCTATTGTACATAGATATGGACCCTGTCTCTGTTTCCCCTCAACTTGTTTATTGGCACCGCTAGTTGAGACATTTGTATTATCAAGGACTCTAGACTTGCCCTTTGTTCCTTCTATGCATCTTGAGCTTTGTGCACGACCTTGTTGTTGGACTGTAGATTGTTATGTATGAACTGCTGCAAAGTAATAAGTTCTCCCATCATGTCTTCCAGACTCTTTGCTGGTTCTGGCTGTCTTGCAGTGAGTGGTTGTTTTGGGGTCGGAAATTCTTTTGGTGGGGCGGTCGGTAGGGTTGGTGTTGATTTTGAGGTAGTTGATGGTTTTCAAATGGGGGATGGTTGTTTTAGACTTGGCGATGCTGATTTTGCTAATTTGGCTGATTTGGCTCAACCCATCTGAAATTGTGGTGGTCTCTCTAGTTTGGGTTGTATGTCGGGGCAAATGGATCTTTCTTCTATCCTTGGTTGGGCTAATTGCCTACAGCATTAACTTGAGATGTTGTGTCTACTTTCCTCCATCCGGCAATATGGTGAAGTATGACCTTGCTTCCCACATGCTCTGCAACCTTATTCGATTATGGGCATTCGCACAACCTTTTCCACCACAGTCGACAACATCTTCACCAACTTGTTAATTTTGGCTTCGATCATTTCCTCTAACTCTTCTGTACTCACAATGGCGTGCGTTGCCCTTTTTAACAATCGGGCTTGTGACTCCTCATACTCCCTTGTTGTGTCGACTAGAGTATGAATCACCCTTCTCGCTTCACTGACTCTTTGTGTTGAGAAACCTCCCCTACTCGAAGAGTTTGCCAGGTTCTTTGACTCCACGATCATCCCTTGGTAGAAATATTGAACAAGATCACCTTCCGTGAGCTTGTGATTCAGACAACTGTCCACGATCCTCTTGAATCTAGCCTAATATGTGTTCAAAGACTCGTCGAATTCTTCGTGAACTTCCGTCTTTTCTTTCTTCAATGTGTTGGTCTTTGTTGAAGGGAAAAAATACTCAATGAATATTTTCTTGATTTCTGGCCATGTCCCTACAGAATCTAGCGGTAGGCTAGTGAACCATGCATTTGCCTCACATGAAATAGTAAATGGCAGCACTGCAAGTCGAAATTGCTCATTAGTGACTCCTCCTGGGCGTTTTGGATGCGACACATTTTGATGAACTCTCTCAGGAAGTTGTATGGATCTTAGATTTTCTTTCCATAGAATTTTGGTAACACATTCATTAAGGCTAACTTGATCTCAATAGGTGGTGTCCCTTCTGGAAGTTTTATGGTGGTCGGGGATCATCAGTCAAATGACAAGCGAGGTCTTCCAATCGAGGGTCTTCGTCTCAATCTACCATTTTCTTTTCGGGGTTTGACTCGTGATATGGAATCCACACTAGTTTCTCTTCTCATTGAGACTATGAGTTTTCAGATAAGGCATCGTGCAACTCTGTTCTCTCATTTGGTGTCGGTAACTGCCTTTTCAGCCTCCTCACAGTCTTTTCGATTTCAGAATCAAATAGCAACTGAGGATGTGAGGATCTGCTCATAAATTGAAAAGAAAATAAAGAGAAAATAAAAACAGAAATATATTAGATGAGATATTTAGATAGAACATAAATCAAAACAAACTATGCCATTCCATGAAGATAGCGTCATTTGATGGAAACGAATGATCGAATGTGCTATCATTGGGGAACACGCTGCTTGAAACAAAGTTTGTTTAGTTTCCCACTTTCCAGTCTACTATTGGTTAGTATTGGGAAGTTGGGTTGTCAATCCCACGAGAAGTGGGTAATTTGTCTGGTTTGACTGAGTTCTCATTTTTGGCGATACCGCCACGCCTCACTTGAGTTTTGTGGGAAACTAGCGAAATATTAAACTAAAGGTAATTAAATAAGTAACCAACTAAGCAGAGGAAAGAACTACTAAAAAGATTAAAAAGAACTAAGAACTATTCACGGACTTCAAAATAAACCACATTTTTTTTCTCCTGTAGTAAAGTGCTGTAAATAAAGTAAAACAAATGACTAATCTGCTTGTAGGTACAACGACTCGATTGCACGGCATTGGAAATAAATAAACTAACAACTAACTTAATGAAATAAAAACAAAAAACTTCTATAACCATTTTTGGATAACTTTTGTTCAAGGGTTGTGGTCCCTTCCTATAACTCTCTCTCCTACTTACTTTTGTAGAAAGTAACCCAACTGTAGCTTCACTCTGGATTGTTAACAAATTTGTCCCCTCTTTCCTCTTCAGACTCTAATTTGATAGAGTTGGAAAGTATGGAGGTTCTAGAATGAGCTCTGGTGGGAGCTTTGTGTCATCAGAAAATTTAATACACTACTTTTACTCCAACTGCCTGACTGATTTGCCAAACACTATTAACTATATATCCTAATCAGTTCGTACCCATTTTAACTGCCCTACTTCAGGAAATTCTAATCGTATTACCTATATTGTAAACATATAGCTGAAAGTAAATGGCAATAAAATAAACAACTCAACAAAGATAAAAACATAACAAGCTTCATAGCAAACATATTTCTAAATAAGCACAAGACGAGAATATAATATTCAAAATGATAGGAAAGAAAGAAAGCTTAAAGCAATAAGGTTCAAAGCTCACGACCTCATCCGATCACAACTAAAACGACAAGAAAATAAAGGTATTTTTTGTTCTCAATCTTTCACACAAGAAACTAAATGACGGGCTAAACCCGAGACTATGCCGTTGTAAGTCGGAACTCTATAGCACCGAGGATCGATCAACTACTGAGGGTAGTTGAGATGAGTTGGAGCAAATTTGATGGTGTTTTCTTTTCTGGACTCGCTGATCTCTCTTTTTGGGCTCTCTCATTTGGCTTTTATACTGATGTCTTAGGGCTTGGGTCTGAGGCATGATCATGTGCCATGCTTCCTTCTGACCTTATCCTGCGCTTGAGGTTTTTTAACTCCTCGGATGTAATCTTCGCTCTGTGTAATCCTCTGGGTTCGCCACTCATTATCGCGTCTCCTAGCTTACTGGTCTTCTTTTGGCTTCTTCACTTCTACTTTCCACCACCAACCATCCTGCTCTCAGCAATGATTTTCTTCAAGTTCATGCACCATTGGCACCCTTTTATGCAGATTTAATCACGTTGTGACTTGAAAATTATCAATTTTTGCTTATTTAATTTTAAAGCACTCTTAGTAAAATGATGCGGGGACTGCCCACTTATAACTCAATGCTCTGCATTTGGTGAGGTTAATGCATTACTACAGTGAGTCACAAGAAAAACACACAACAATCACACCCTCTTCACACTTGGACCAAACTGGAGTTAGTCCAAGGACGACGAAATCCACCAAAAAAATAAAGTCGCTGCCTTTAAATAAGACTCTTCAACAGTGCCCATCGGGTGTGTGATCGTCTTACACGCCATCTGAAGAGTGATTATGGCTGGCTTAAGTGTTCTGATCTTTAATTTCTCAAAGAGCGAAAAGGGCATAAGATTGATACTAGCCCCAAGTCGCACAATGCTTTGCCAACTTGATTATCCCCTATAGTGCACGAAATAGTGAAACTCCTAGGTTCCTTAAGTTTCCTTGGCAACTTCTTTTGAATAATAGCACTGCAGCTCTCCGACAAGTTGATTGTTTCGTACTCCCCCCATCTCCTTTTCTTGGAGACTACATCCTTCAAGAATTTAGCGTAATTAGGCATTTGTTGACACGCTTCTACCAGTGGGATGTTTATGTGAACCTTCCGGAAGACATCGAGAAACTTTGGAAACTGTTCGTCCAATTTCTTCTTTTGTAGCCGCTGAGGGGATGAAACCTTAACTTCATTTGGAATTTGAGATGTAGGATCTTAAGGCTTCTTTTGATTTTCTTGCTCATCCTTAATAGTATCTTCACATGGGCTTGCATCAAGCATTGAAGGGCCATCATATGATGTACCACTCTGCAGGCTAGTTGCCTTACAATCTATTGGATTCACAGTTGGTTGACTTGGAATTGTCCCAGCTAATGTTGATTCCCGCAGCTTAAGTAATTTAGCTTACAATTCTGTTATGAGAGTCTCCTGTGTATTTCTCTATCTTTCCCATGAACGATTGGAGAAGTTCATCCATAGTCGACTTTTTTGGACTCGTCAATCACACCATTGGACACAGTGAAACCAGGAGGAGACTGGATGACATTATTCGGGTTCCCATATCAATGATTCAGATAATTGCGATTACCCGGATAATAGTTGTTGCCTTCTTGATGAGCCCGGTGGTCATTGAGTCCTCTTTATCCTCCTTGGTTAATATAGTTGACATATTGGACCATTGTTTGAGGATCTATCGGCTCAACCAATTGATATGTTATGCCTTCAACCTTCGTGTTAAATGTGGCTAGCTGCGCTGCAATGAGGCTCACAGAATCTGCCTCTGGCCATTCATAGCTCGTCGTGACCATGCGTTCAATCACCTTGATAGCTGCATCGTGTCCTTTATTTAGCAATGAACCCCTAGTTGATGCATTCAGAAGTCTTTTCACGTCGATGTTATATCCGTGGTTGAAAATACAAATTTGGTGATCCTCGCATGTAACCTCAAATTTCTCAATTCTATTGATTGATGTGTTGATTATTCCCTTATTCAAGTGTTACTACTCATTTTCAAATCTTGTAATAACACAAATATTTCCTCGATAAGATGGTCAATCGGAGAAAGTTTTAGCTCAATAATAATCAAAATAAAATCGAAGTCTTGACATAGATTTCAATAATCAAAATTACATAAGTTATGGTGTGTCTTCACCGAATGAATTAACTAAAAGCTTATCCTAACATATTTATCAACAATTGAAAATCAAACTTAAAAGAAAACATTAGAACAAGGGTTGATACACCTGTAGAGTGGCATAATCTTGATCGGAGGATGTTTCCTCGGCTCTTGTGTGTCTTTTCTTTCTTTCTTTATTCTTCTCTTCTTTGAACCCTTGTAAGCTCTAGGAAATAATGATTGATACCCTAAAAAATGTCCCTTAGAGAGTATTTACATTCAAGGGCTTAGATAGGTTGATTTAGGCTCAAATGGGCTTCAAACAGGCTGTTCCGCGTACATGACCCGACCGGGTGGATTATAAAGTTCACCCGGTCGGGTCCAGCTCCCTGGATTGTTGAGTTGGTTCCACCCGGTTGGGTGGATTATGGTGCAATTCCACCTGGACGGGTCTGTCATGCTGAAAAAACATCGTCATTCCACCCGGCTGGGTGGCTGTGATGGATGGTATCATCCGGTCGGGTGGAGCTCTCTGGATGCCGACCTGGTTATACCCAGCGGGGTGGTCTTGATGCATGGCATCACCCAGTTGGGTCTCTCGCTGGAACATTCGTTGTTCTACCTGGTTGGGTGGATGTTTATTAACCAATCCACCCAGGCGCGTAGAGCTGTCGGGCTCTCTTTTTGTCCAGAATTTCACCCTTTGTCGATTGAGTCAATTTTGTCATGTTATATTGACACATTCTCAACAAACTCGCCATTTAACCAATTGGTAGGAAATTAATTAAAAACAAACAAATCAAGATATTAAACTTGACAATTTGCACAACGAACAACTTCAAAAACATGTAAAACTATGAGTTTATCATAAGCCAACCAAAAACCTAGGTTCACCTGAATACCCTGATGCATGCACCATGTGAAATACAATTCAATAACTGATACTCTATTTAAACAAGTAGTTTGGCCTAAGAGGCTATAGACTAGATATGTTTGACATATTCCCAACACAGGAAAGTTGTATTGATGCGACACATTTTGATGAACTCACTCAGGAAGTTGTATGGATTTTTGTTTTTCTTTCCATAGAAATTTGGCAACACATTTAGTAAAGCTAACTTGATTGCAATAGGTGGTGTTTCTTCTGGAAGTTTTATGGGGTAGAGGGATCATCAGTCAAATGCTAAGCGAGGTCCTCCAATCGTGGGTCTCCATCTTGATCTACTATTTTCTTTTTGGGGTTTGACTCTTTATATGGAATCCACGACAGTTCCTCATCTCCTTCAGACTTCGTGTCTTCAGATAGGGCAGCGTGCAACCATGTTTTCTTCTTCGGTGTTGGTAACTGCATCTTCAGCCTCCTCGCAGTCCTTTTGATTTCAGAATTGAATAGCAACTAATGATGTGAGGATTTGCTCATAAACTGAAAGAAAATAAAGTGATAGAAAAAACAAAATCGATTAGATGAGATATTTACACTGAACACAAATAAAAATACACTACGCTATTTCCCGGCAATGATGTCATTTGATGGAAGCAAATGATCGGACGTGTCATCGTGGGGAACACGCTGCTCGCATCAAAGTTTGTTTAGTTTCTCACTTTCCAGTCTACTATTGGTTACTATTTGGTAAGTTGGCTTGTCGATCCCATGAGAAATGGGTATTTTGCCTATTTTGACTGTGTTTAGATTTTTTGCGATTCCGCCACACCTCACTTGAGTTTTGTGGCAAACTAGCGAAATATTAAACTAAAGTAAATTAAATAGGTAACTAGATAGGCAGAAGAAAGAACTACTGAAAAGATTAAAAAGAACCGAAAACTATTCACCGACTTCAAAATAAACCACATCTTTTTCACCTTGCAGTAAAGTGCTGGAAATAAAGTAACAAGGTTCAAGGCTCACGGCCTCTAGTGGGAGTTTTATTTTGCTGGAAAATTTAAAACACTAGTTTTACTCTTACTACCTAACTGATTTGCCGAACACTATTAACTATCTATCCTAATAAGTTCTTACCCATTTTAACTGCCCTACTTAAGAAAACTGTAACCCTATTACCTAGATTGTAAAGATGCAACTGAAAAATAAATGGCGAGAAAATGAACAACTCAACAAAGATAAAACCATAACAAGCTTCATAGCAAACATATTTCTAAATAAGCACAAGATGAGAAGATAATGTTCAAAACGATAGAAAAGAAATAAAGCTTAAAGCAACAAAGTTCAAGGCTCACAGCCTCTTCCGATCACAATTAAAACGACAAGAAAATAAAGGTGTTGTTTGTTCTCAATCTTTCAGAAAAGAAACTAAATAACGGGCTGAACCCCGGACTAGGCTGTTGCAGGTCAGAACTCCATAGCACCGAGGGTCGATCAACCACTCATAGTAGTTGAGATGAGCTGAAGGAAATTTGAGGGTGTTTTATTTTCTGGACATGCTGATCTCTCCCTTCTAGCTCTCTCATTTGGCTTTTATACTGATTCCTTAGGGCTTGGGTCTTAGGCATGATCACGTGCCATACATCTCTTCTGATCTTATCCTCCGCTTGAGGCTTTTTTAACTCATTCCATGTAATCATCACTAAGTGTAGTCCTCTTGGTTCGCCACTCATCATCGCGTCTCCTGGACAGCTTACTTGTAGGGGTGAACATTCGGATTTCGGTTCAGATTTTTGCCTAATCCGAACCGATCCAAAAATTTGATTTTTTTTTATAAATTAAATCCTAACATAACCAAATTATCCGTAAATCCAAATCTGAATATCCGAAATCTGAATTCTAAAATCTGATCGGAACCGAAAATCTGAAATTACATAAAAAATCATCCAAAAAGCCTAAAATTAATCCGAAAATTTGAAAATAATAAAATCATTTTTCAAAATTAATACCAATAAGGTTGGTAGTATAACAAATATCATTTTTCAATATTCATCTAATAAGAGTGTAAAGTACAAGATCTTAATTAGAATATATATATATATATATATATATATATATATATATATTATTGCTAGAAATATATATTTATAATTAGTTAGAATATATATATGTATGTATATATATATATACTAAATATATTTCGGACTTCGGATTTGTTCGGTTTTTAATATATAAGGTCCGATCCAAAATACAAGATTTGCCCAAAATATAATCTATTTCGAACCGAAAATAAAAAAAGTCCGAACCAAATTTTATATTTCGGTTTGATTCAGATCCGATATTCAGATTTCGAATATTTTGCTTACCCCTACTTATTGGTCTTCTTTTGGCTTCTCCACTTCAAGTTTCCACCACCAACAACGATTTTCATCAAGTTCCTGCACCATTGGCACCCTTTTGAGCGGATTTAATTACGAAAAAAGGCACGATTTAAATCGAAATTCGTGGTCGAAATCTTTCCTTATCAATATAGTGCAAACATTTCACGACAACCGTTTCCAAAATACAACCAAAAGCTTTAAGTTCAAATTATTGTAGTCATTTTTTTTATTTTATTTTTTTGAGAAAACAATGATAGTTTGAATTTCTTTAATTAGACTTATGATAAGAAAATTGTAGAAAAACTACACTTGCTGGAAGTTATAAATTCAAATTGTGTGGAATGCATGCAGTGACGGAGGAGCAATGGGGCCTGGGAGGTCCATGGCCCCCCCAGTCATTTTCAAAAATTTCAGGGGTATTATAGTAATTTCATAATTATTTAATTAAAAAAATAGATTTAGATGTTAAGTATTGTTCTGCGATTTCATTCTCCCCTGCTAAACCCTATAAGGTTTGGAGGTCTTGCTCATAATATGGTTTCTACAAGGAAACATGAAGTTTTTCGCTGGTTTATTTGTTACTTAAATTGTCACTGATCGTACCAGTTGTCACTGCCTCAGTAGAAAGAGCATTTTCAGCAATGAAGTTCATCAATAGTTCTCTACGCAATCGTATGAGAGATAAACTATTAAATGATTGTTTGGTTCCTTATATTGAGAAGGATGTATTTGTTAATGTTACTAATGAAACTATTATGCAGCAATTTCAAAAAATGAAGAATAGAAGAGAAACGTTATAATATAATTGTATTTTAACTTTTATATTTACAACATTGTGACTTAATTTATATAATATTATTTATATTTTAATTTTATTTTTAAAATTTTTCGTGGCCCCCCAACTTTAAAATCCTAGCTCCGTCACTGAATGCATGTTTATATAATTGTTGAAGAGATATTACTTTCATTGATAAACTGAATTGTGACAATATTTTAGCTGGGATATATAATGTAAATTATTAGATTATGGTTTTTTCATCAATTTCATGGTCCGACAACTATCATCGTGAACACAATCTTTATTGAAGAGAATGTTGTGGCAATTGAGTAGGGAATTATAGTTTCTCAGAAGAGGGATAAAGATGGACGTTTTGGAAAATGTTATTTTTTTGGACTAGTTTAGCTTGATAGCGTGGTGGCTCAGATGGGCTGTGCTGGAGTTGTAAAATTTCAACTTCATGGATTTTCAAGCGAACGTGCGGCTCAATTCGGTAAAATTACAATAGCCTGGTGGGCCTAGCTGGGCCAGCTCGACAGGTCCGTTTTGTCAGCTGTAGATGGATATATCTTTGATGAATGTTTATTTTAATCTTTTGTTTGTTAAGACTTCTTTTATCACCTGTGTTTTTCATTTGTTTGCTGGTTTGATACATTGGTCAATACTTTGACATGTTTAATGTGCTAATTTAAATTGGGATAAGGAGAATTAGCACTTGATTAGGGAAAATAAGAACATAAGTTTAATAGGATCGAGAGGTTTGAGAAATTGTGTAAGGACAATATCCTAGTTGCTTTTTGGAATTTTAGGTTATAAATTAACTGGAGATGATATTTCAAATCCAGAAACTACGTTTAAGTACACCCGAGGAGGGACTCAAACTAAATTAACTTTGGTTAAATGAAGTGGAATCCAATATTATTGTTCACCAACTTTTAATCCTAAGGATAGCTTCCCTTATGGTATCTTTTCCCATTTAACTTAGTAATAGTATTATGAGAAAATTTCATCAATTTACACCGCATATTTGCAGTTTGGTGGGATTTTTGGAAGGGCGTTCTTTTAATGTGTGTGTGGGGTGGGGGTGGGGGTGGGGATGGGGTGGCGCATTATCGACGAATCCTTTTTTAATGGATAGAATGAACTACAAAAAAGTAAGTATTCTAAGAGGGTCACACCTTTGCGATACTTAAACTAAAATATTGACATTTACGATAACTATACTAAGACGTAATATCGTTTTAATTACTTTTTCACTTTTTTGCCTATTTTTCAGACAAGACTGTCCTCAAACCACATAAGGACATTTAGTCCATTTGTGCAACCTCATGCACATTGACCTGACACCATCAATCATGGTTGTCCCATCTCCTCTCATCTCGTAAACCTCTCAGTTTCTCTCTTTTCTTTGCAAAAGTTTAAAGACAAGCCTAAATGAAGTGATTTAGGTATGTAAAATTTCGTGAACAAGTTCTAATTCAAATTAAATGATAAAAAAATTGATCTTGAAAATTCCATCAACTTTTTTTTGTGAAGGTTTCCCACGAGTTGACTAAAAAATACATAATCCCAAAAGTGAAAAAAAAATATCAAAAAGAAATTTGTATGAATTTGTTTCCTAATTCAGACAATAAATATATGAAGTGAAATTTTTGAAATTGCATTGGCTACTAGTTATTAGTTTCTATGTAATGCTTTCTTTATACTATTATTATTATTATTAGGAAATTCATGAGAGATTAATGAACTATTTACTAATTCTATTCAGAACAGGTGGTAGCGCAATGAAAGTCACATTATTTATGGGCATGTTGAAGTATTCATACAAAAGTGATGATTAATTCTCTATCATTTAGTTGAACATATGTACTTGTAAATTAGTTAATGTGAGGTTAAAAATGTGAAAAATACTTGGTCGTTAAAACAAAATAAAAAATAAAAAATGATAAACGTCAAAATGTATCATTATTTTATTTACTTACGTTTGTTTTGGATGGTAAATTTATTATTTATGATATATATAAAATTCAAGTGGTTCATATAAATGTCTTTTTAAAGTAGGAACTATGAACCAATAAAATTTAAAATTGTATAATTTACTCATTTTGTTTTTTGGAAGTAAATAAATAATTATTAGTTTATATAAAATATTAACTAATCATAATTTGATCCATTAATATACTTTCTAAAGCCGGAACTGGGGGCCGCCGGATTGGGGGGGGGGGGGGAGGCCGCGCCACAGCCGGGCTTTCAGCCGCTGGAGCGG
>JAYDZE010456790.1:0-16203 GCA_034509125.1 Monilaria moniliformis
ATATGTTCTGCACGGAGTTACGAATCCATCGAAGATTTGATCTGAAAGGTTCTTCATTGGGACGATCTGCTGACAAAGTTGAAATAGATGAGAATACTATACTTAAAGATCTGGATTTGAACTACTGCTTCTATTTGGAACCAACTTGGCGAGATGCACTTCTAGAGTAAGTGGGACTTTATCCTTTTTCTTGGTTTTCCTCTATTTCCATGCTCTGACCATCCCTTATTTATCAATATCCATAGTTCGTAGCCTTTTTATTATTATTATTATTATAGAACTCCATCTTTGATATCTGTAAGTATGAATATTCACTTTTTTCAATATGCCATCACCATCATTTTACCATTTAGGTCCTAGTGATTTGGCTTATTACTGCTTTCCAGTAAAGTAATTTTTCCCAGAAAAATAATACGCATTATCCAATCAAATTTGGATCCTAATTCCAACTGTTTAGAGATTAAAAGACCTAAGTTTTGATTTTACTCGGCATATTGCTTGTATTTGGTATTTACTCATGGTCATTTTTTTTCTTTTTCTAGGTGATATTAGAGTGAACTTACCTGGCTTACTTGATAACACACTAGTTCTGCTCTTTGTTTTATCTACATGCAGGCAGATCGAAATAGACAGCAAATTCTTGGAATCAGAGGACATAATGGATTACAGCCTGTTACTCGGAGTTCATTATCGCGCACCACAACACCTACGCTCTCTAATGTCTTGTAGCCAGCGCATCTCTGTAGATGCATTGGGGATTGTCGCTGAAGATGGTAAGTTCAGCATGTTCAATTAGTCATTAGATCTGGAGTGTATTGAACTTGTCTACATCTTCAAATATATAGTGGCATTAGTATTCGATTTTCCACTTCTCGCTATAATCAAAATTCATGAAGGAAACTGCCTTGCTTAGGACACAGCAAGCCAATAAAAAAAGTATACAGTTCCTGACATGTTGTATTCAAAATCTTGTTTCCAATATTCTAAGATCCCTGCCAAAAGCATAATATTGACTTCTGAGTTTCCAAGTTTCTGATGATGTTCTTGCTTTTGATTCTGATTAAAAATCTCAAGAGTCCATGGAGGATGAAATATCACCACAAGGCCTTGTTTTGGTCCCACGCAATTCTGATGACAATAGTGTGGTTGTGGGACCACATATTAGAGGCAGCCGACTGCGAGCATCATCCTCAACTGGGGATGAGGAAGTAGATCTTCTCCTCCCGGGAACAGCAAGGTAATACCATATAACTTGAACATTTTAGTATTTCAATCTTCACTAATTGTTTCGTATCTGAAAGCTTATTACTAGATTATCTCTTTAGTATAAGCAATTCATTAAGGTCCACTAGTATAGAGAGGTTACTTTCACTATCTCAATGAGGTGGGAAAGCTATACATGTGAGGTTGCCCTAGGATGAAATGATGAATCATATCACACTTTTCCAGATCTCAATGTCCAGTTTCATCAACATGGTAATTCTTAAAAAATCATCAAGTTAGAGGGATTCTGTGAGCTAACTTCCCTCTTCAAAGCTGTTTGAGAAAGTATAATTAGAGTCAAATGGAGTTTTTATCATAGGTAGGTAAGTAATCTCATACCACAGAAGTCTGTCTGACTTTGGATATTAGAACTATAGTCCTAACATTGAAACCATAAAAATAACAAGATATGCAAGCCTTATACATCTACAAATACTGGACAAACATTTTGCCATGCAGCCTTTCTCTGTCGTACTAAGAATTTGGGTGTCATTTAACAGGTTCCAGATCCAACTTGGGGTGAATATGCCAGCAAGAGCTGAGAAACTTCACGGGGATGATGCTAGGGAGGCGTTTCACGAGGTTTATGATGTGGTCTTATATTTGGGCATTATCGACATCCTGCAAGAGTACAATATATCTAAAAAGATAGAACATGCCTACAAATCCATGCAATTTGATTCAGTGAAGATCTCTGCTGTTGACCCGACATTCTACTCAGAACGCTTTCTGGAATTCATCCAGAAGGTGTTTCCATCAAATGGTGTCTCGGGATAGAAGACCCGAGTGATCTCATTGTCATTTTGGCCTATGAAGACAGCCACTTTTTCCAACCATAACCATAAAAAAGCTGCCAGCGGAATCCATTTTTGCTGGCTGAAAATTTGTGGATGTGAGGTTGAGCAGAGCTGATCGATCTGTTTCTGAGTCCACGCATAAACTCTGTAATTTTGTTCTTGTATTCTACGATTTCCATAGTAAATAAACACTTAAATTTAATTAGTCAAATTTCAATCATCCCAGCTACTTGGCAGTGGATAGCATGCAAATATATATTTTGATAATATATAGCTGCACTGAGAAACTACATGCATTGCGTTCAAATATTTTCCTGCTTAAAAAATAATAAACCACTTGAGAATTCTATATTTTGCTTAACACGCCCTCTCGGTTGGTGCAATTTCTTGAAAAAATTGAAGATTTAAATATTCCTCTCAATTACAGAAACCCTTTTGAATTAGCGCTATTTTAAATGCTTCGAGTAATAATACATTCTGAATAACTAGACAGGTATTGCTAATTATTCATCAAATTGCTTAGAGGCTACCTCCTACCTGCCTGTTATAGACGAGTAAAAACAATCTCAACGACGATATGCCAGCCAAACGTGGATAATAAGATTGCAGCAAAATGAGGAATTCATTAACAGTTGAAGGCCTTGAAGAAAATCAATATTAAGATGGTAGAACACAATTTCATTTTCAACAAGGCCAATCAGCATTTAACGAGGCTATAAGGTCTTGCATTGATACAACATGGCTTACAAAAATGCTTCGAAGTCTAAGGCCAGAAATCAAACTGCAATCACAATCAGAACCACAACAGAATACCATGCCTTCAATTTAATCTCTATTGCCCCCCACTCCCATCCTAGTATTGCATCCAAAATGATGGCTGTCCATGATTGTAGGTTTGTGTTGTATAAATGAAACCTCATACCAGAAGATTTCTGTCATATAACATCACACAGAATGTGTTGCAGATTGAAGGTTCAACCCATGTTAGGTGGAGGGGGTTGGTACATTCCAGGACCCTGCATTTGCTGCCCTGGGAAACCTTGAGGGGGTGGCATAGGAGGCCTTCCCATTTGTGCACCAGGGGTAAAATTTGCCATAGGACCACTCCCAACAGGGGGAGGAGGTGGGGCAGGCAGATTTCCACCAGGAGGCATAGGCCTTGGCCCATTGGTTAAAGGAGGAGGAGGAGGTAAGGGTCCAGGCATTGAAGTTGGAGGCCTAGGAGGATTACCAGTTGGTGGTGCTGGAGGGGGTCCTTGTGGAGGAGGTGGTGGTGGCAAATGCCTCGGTGGGGCACCAGGCGCTGCTGTCCCATTAGCTGCAGGAGCAGGTTGAGGTTTATTTGCCTCTGGTGGCTTTGTCTTAAAGTACAACTGCAACTGCACATTCAAACATCCCACAAAGAAAATGTGATTAGGGTATAAGATTCTGAAGTGTAAAGATACCAGTGATGTGCAGTGTTCATCATTTAACCTAGGACCAAGCTAGATGTTTAGTATCATTTATACCATGATATATATAATTTTAAAAGAAGTGGTGCATACCGTGAACATCTTCGAGTCTGGATCCCAGTGGGAGAAGAATTTGGGAGTTGACTTATCGATCTCTGTACTTGGAACCTAAAAGATAAACATCAAGGGATGAGCTTACCAGAATAAGTAATTGAATATATGCATTATGCATATATGCTGCAGTTAGAACTTAGAAGTGGGAATGGATTATTACCTTGAAAGCTATAATTTCATATGGTTCAGCAGCAAACAAAAGGTATTGATATCTTTTATCGAACGGTTGAACTTTCTGCAAATTGCATCCAGAGCAGCGTGAATATAAATGGAAGTGCATTGATAAAAAGAATGTGAGCAGCAAGAGAATCAGCACAAGTAATTGGTACTCAATATTTGATGTATAAGGCTTGCTGCAGTGACAGAAGGTACCTGCTCAAAGGATGACATAAACCGATGCCTTGGCTTTGTATTGTCTTCAATCTCAGGATATTCTATCTGAAATGACCAAATCATCAAAAATCATCAGAAAGTATATTTCTGGCTGTCACATACTAAGAAGCAGAAATTGCTTTCAATTATAAAATCATAAGGGTTTTTTGGCATCCAATGCCCCACGCTGAGGCCATACAAGAATGAACTCATTGTAATTTGTAATAAACTTCAATAAGCAGGTGAACTTACAACAAACTTTTAAAACAAACCAGAAGAGCACCTCCCCCCCCCCCCCACCCCCCCAAAAAAAGAGAGAGTAAGAAAACACTTCTACATATGTGAACTCTGATTCTACTAGAAGATCAAGCAAGGCTATTTTAATTTGCATGATAAAACATACAAGAAGCACATAACGCACACCTGGAAAAGCAGCGACCTCTGTTTGGTCTCTGGGTCAAACTGCTTGGTCACACGATATCCAGGTCGACCAATTTTAACTGCCACGGCAAGAACAGGTCTTAAGTATATTGTAGAATATATGAAGGCAAAAATAAATAATCGCATAGCCATCAATTAAATATGAATAGAAAACTAAATCAGTAAAAGAATAGCCCTGGACAGATCCAACAACCAAAAACAAACATCTAACGATACCAAATACCTATGCAGCTATGATGGTCCAGTAACTTAGCAACAAATTCTCTACAGTTTTAATTATTGTACATATTCCATTAAGTGTAATATGGTCCAATACTATTATTAATTTCCCAAATTTTACTTTTATTGTAAGAAGTTATATCACGCTAACGTCATTTTAGTACATTGTTTAATGAAAAAGGAATCTCGATATTCTAAATGCATAATCAATTTTCAATAAAACAGGTTATTTCTTTCCATATATTCACAAATTCATGATGCAAATAAAATATAATCTAACGCGTTCGAAAATAACTTTCTATAATCAAAACATTTAAGTGATGAGGACAAAAATAATACGAAAAAACAATTTGAAAAGCTTAGGCGAAATGAAGCAATACTAAAAACAGCAATTCATCGACAAATTAAAATGTTTAAAAAAGCAACTGGATTGATCATTTACCAATTTTCTTCAGATTGACTTTGCGCTTATGAGGTTGCGGCTGAGCCGGAGCTTCTTTGGCTTCACGAGCAGCTCGCTTAGCCAAGTTGGTCTGGTGACGCTTCCCCTGTGTGTGCGCCAAGTAATTCCCCTCATTGTTGTGCAAGGTCAAGCAAAGCTTACACTCGTAACTGCAACAATATCACGTCAAAGAACGCGAAGCAAAGATGAAAGCACTTAGGCGCCAAATTCTAGGGTTTTACCTTCCAAGGTGATTGCGCATGAAATAGGGATCTTTGGCCAAATCAATTGTTTCGAGGGCAAGTCGGCGGAGCCGCTCCCTTCGGTCGATGGCCTCATTCTGAGCGGTGGCGGCGCCTCCGCTTCCCGGCTTCGAACCCCACTCCCTGTCCATTGCTGTGTAAATCTGCGCAGAAACAAAGAGATGATGACTGGTGAGGCATATTATATAAATTAAATTAAATTAAATTAATGTAGATTCAACTTAATTTAATTTCATTTCATTTCATTTGAGCCTGCTCATTTTTTGGGCCTAAGAAAGAAGCCCAAATAGATCTAGGTCCGCTCACGCAGCAACCAAAGTCAGTTAGTCGGTAGAGCTGTCCGGCGTCGTTTTAATTTCGTTGAGTTAATGTTCTATACAGAAGATAAATCCACCCAAAACCCTCTTTTGAGGCTCCCCTGTGGAATTCACTCTTGCACGCAGATACACACAGCAGTTTGAGAGAGAGAGAGAGAGAGAGAGAGAGAGAGAGAGAGAGAGTGGAGAGTGAGAGATGGTGGTACGATTGAGGCTGTCGAGATTTGGATGTCGGAACAAGCCGTTCTATCGATTGATGGCTGCAGATAGCCGATCCCCGAGAGACGGCAAGCATTTGGAAGTCTTGGGCTACTATAATCCCCTACCTGGTAACCTAGAATTTTAATGTCTGAGATTGTTATTGATTACGCATGGATGTGCACTCTTTGATATTTTTTTGTTGAATCGATTGGGTTCCGAACTTGAAATACATTTGTTTTTTTTTTTTTTAATTCGACAAAGATTATTTGTGATTCTCGTCCTCAGATTCTATGTGCTTCACGCGGGCTTCTAATTCCATATAGAAATCTGATTGCAGCTGCAGTTCTATCTAGAAGACTAATTAACTTTGATTTGCAAATTTATGCAGGTCAGGATGGCGGTAAAAGAATGGGAGTTAACTTTGACAGAGTGAAGTAAGTGGCTTTATAGTAGTAACTTTGATATTTTACTGTCATTCTTTTTTCACAAAGGTAGTCTCAACTTCCCATCTATCTAAGTATTATGAAGAACAATTGATATCTTAAGAATGTTGAGTGGTGCGTTGCAAACTTGTTTATTTTTTAAGAATCTTCTGGCGACATCTCTTTGCTGATATTTTGATTTGCAATACTGCATAAACTTTAAGAGAGTCTCAAACTATCCAAAATGGTAGTATTTTATCACAAATGATCTCAACAATCGAATTTTGGCTAGCTAGTGTCAGAAAATGCGATACACTCCACTCGAGTTATGGTTAGGCAGCTGTGTGAATTAACTTAACTTCCATATTTTCTGGATATCCCTCTTGACCATGTTCCTTGCCTTGTACTATTAACTGCTCGTCAGTGAGCCAGTTTACATATAAAAGGGTTTTATTGCATTCTGAGAGGTAGTCTACAAATCTCGCTATGTAGTATTGGCGTTGACATTATAGCTTCCTAGATTCGAACAAGCTTCCACAGATAAGTATATGTTTGCTAAAATGCATGAACATTCCCATATCCTGATGCCTCCAATCACCATACAGGTATTGGCTTTCAGTTGGTGCACAACCCTCTGATCCTGTTCAACGCCTTCTATTTCGAGCAGGCTTGTTACCCCCACCACCCATGCTAGCAATGGGACGGAAAGGAGGTCCACGAGACATGCGCCCAATTGATCCACTGAGTGGGCGTGTTATGACAGAGGCCAAGCAAGTAAAACAGAAAGTTGACGAGGATGAGAGTGAGAGTTCTTGATATGTCAGGCCTAAGATGCCTAAGATATAAGTTCGTAGGCTGGTAAGCTTTTTTTCATGTATGCCTTCCCTGAGTCCTTTGTTACATTAATAATGAAAATATTATGACATTAGTGCCAAACTGTCTTCTATTTAGTTCCCTCATTTGTGGAATTAGATAATCAGCATTACCTAGCTGGTTTGGTAGTTGTGATTATCATGTATGCTGTATATCTGCTTATTAACCAGGAGAGACCAATCTTTCCCCTCCGTAGGTGGGTGAGTCAAGTAAGTTCTTGAAAGGAGGCTTCTTCAAAGGCCATTATTGCTGGGAATTTCTTTCATCTTCCCTTTTTGACCTTTCCTGTTTGGGTGATTGGTGTTTAATGGTAATTCAGATCTGGACATCAAACTACATTTTCCTCCAATATGCTGATTTTCCGTGATTGTTGCATGCTTCCAAAATCGTTCTTGTTCAAGATCTACGATGAATTCTATTTGGGTCTATTGACACAGAAAATGGGTTTGCAGATAGTGACATTGCCTATGGTGATGGTATGTCAGGTGTTCCCTTTGTATTGCAAAGAAAGAGATGCATGTACCACAATTCTCTTTTAATTGGACATGTCACATATCCCTTGTTTTATTTGGGTCCAGTCTGTACACATGAAAACTATGATTAGATAGATTAGGGTTTATTATCTTACCTTTTCAGTTCTCTTTTTGTTGAGGCTTAAAAGAATGAGGCTGCCTTCATCTGGGCCAGCATTAGAATAAAATACGAGTGGGATGGTTCAATTTTTACAGAACATCCAAGTTAGCAAATTCGAGATTATGAAGCCGTGATGTTTATCTTTCTCATGATCCTTAAAGAAAGTGAAAATGATCGACTTAATGAGGCTGAAAAAAATTGTAAAATGCTCTAATATCAACCTCGTACACCATACCTGTGTTTTGACAAACAAAGCAAGCTCTTGATCTTGTTTGTGAATTTTTCACTGAAGACATTTTTAATTTTATTTAACTATGATTTACAGCGTTAAACACATGAAAGATAGCCAATTATAAATTTTTATTATTTAAAAAATAATCGAACCTGGCAATCTGGGCCCTCTAAAACCCAAATAACAATTACAAAAGGCCTACCAAAATAAACAGATGGAGCCCAATACATCATACCTCCCAACTGTTAACATATCACCCCTGCCATTCGTTTAATTACAAGATTGCCATTTGTCCGTCTAGAGTCACGGTCACAGTCAGAGCAACCAAAAGAACCACGTTGCGTTACTTTCGCGCAAAAACGGGAATCGAATCTGAGCCGCGAGCTAAGCTAACACACGAGAGAAAAAAAGAAGAAGAAAAGAATAACGTTGTCCCTGCCTCTGCTTAAACGTTCTCCTCCTCTTTCTGTCTCTCTATACATACAACCGCACTGTACCTATCAAATTTGCATCTTTTTTTAGAGAGAGAAAGTTAAGACTAGTGATGGCATAAAGGCTCCTCCTCATCAGCCTAGCCTTTTGAGTTCTCCATCTTTCTCTGCCTCTCTCTCTCTCTCTCTCTCTCCAATTGATTGCGCATTGTCACTGTTGTGGTTGTTGAGCGGCTACACGATAGGTACTCTGTGAGAAGGACAGAGAGGGATCCTGTTATATTTAATCTGCTTTTTTCGTCTACATATTTAGAGAGAGAAGGAAACTGTACTGTTCTGCTTTCTAGAGAGAGAAATTGAAGTGCTCGGATGGGGAGTTCAGGGCAGGGGCAGAGCAACTACGATCTGTCGTTTAAGATCCTACTCATCGGAGATTCCGCCGTCGGCAAGAGCAGCCTGCTCGTCAGTTTCATTTCCAACGTAGTCGATGATCTTTCCCCTACCGTTGGTATTTCTCCGCTATCAATTATGAAATTCATCGTGAGAAGTCTAGTCAAGTTGTGAGCACAGCTTCCAGTTTGTTAGCTGACAGATTTATGATTTATTCAAAGTGAAAATCATTTGAATTTTGTGGAAATTGTTATTGAATTTGATCCTAGATTTGTTTTTTTTTTTTTGTGATTCCTGCTAGAATGATTCGTCGATGATGGCGCAAACAGGGCTTTGGGTTATTGTTTCTTTACTGTAGATAGTTAGATGTTAGAGCTATTTTGGTAGCGTAGAAACTGTCTCAACTGCTGTCGACATTCTTGTTCTGGATTAAATTAGGCATAATTGTTGATCCTGTCATGCGGCCTTTGTGGCGCGATATATGTGAATATTGTTGAGCATGTTGGCTTGTTGTTTGTATCTTGTTTGAGATGTAGAGTAAATTTGGCATATGAGTTACCAGCAATTTTAATTTGGGCAAATTATTTCAACTTTACTTCATTGGCCTTTGTCATTTTCATGCAACCTCTGGTTAGATTTGTCTTAACATTAGACAATATATATAATGTAAATGCTGCATTAAATAATATGCAAACCTTGAAGTTATCGAGGTAGATGTTTGAAGCCACCAAAATAAGTGGAGGAATAGCCGCCATCTTATGGCTAACGAGATGTTGCTTGTAGGACAGTAGGAATATTAAGTTGTTCAACTAAGAGCCCCTCCTCATTCATTAATAGTTTTTGTGATATACAAGTTAGAACTCATCAACTTTAGGGTCTCCAAATTACTAAAACGAGAATTACTTTTTATAGCTGTTGTGTACTTCTGTTTTTTGTGGTTGTCACCCTTTTACTGAAAATCTAGGTGTGGATTTTAAGATCAAGTTTCTCACAGTTGGTGGGAAGAAACTGAAGCTTACCATTTGGGACACAGGTAATAACTTTGTATCAATCTTGGCTTTATACAATCAATTTTAAAAGGAATTATAAGTAATTCTCGTGCTTCCTTTATGTTCATTCCATGATTAAGATGTATGACGACAATGCTTCTGTCATTTTGCTTCTCTACAGTTAATTTACTATGTCTTTTGCAGCTGGACAAGAAAGATTTAGGACGTTAACAAGCTCATATTATAGAGGTGCTCATGGAATCATTCTCGGTAAGCCATGAATGAACCAAGAAAGTTTAATGAGTTTTACCTGGTTGAGAATCTCGTGATGTTCTGTTATTGACGATGTTCTGTTATTGACGTTGGGTTTCTATTTCAAGATTTTATTGCAATTGAAATAGGAAATGACCAAATTTTTATTTTTCACCAATTATTAAAGAAGGGGTAGGCACCTGTTTCTGGTAAATTATAAAATGTATCTCTTCTTCCGTTTTTTATTGACACACCACTCTTCATGTCTTGCCTAGTTTAATCTCAATCTATGACATCCACTAGGATTCTATGGTCAATCACTCAGGACAACCCATTCTGGAAGTTACCACTTTTAAGTTGGAGCAAATGCAAAAATCTGATTGAGAAAGTTTTCATGCACTTCTCATTTGAAAGAGAAAGATAATTGGTTATAATTTCCACCATCCTTAATTTAAACTGCATCTGTCGTAGCTTTGTGTTCTTATGGATCGTCTTGTTCTCAAGATTCTTATGTAGAAAATCTTTACCTTTTGATGTCTCACAGTTTCAATCGGTTGACATCTCATTGTAGTTTATGACGTTACAAGGAGGGATACATTTACAAACTTATCAGATGTATGGGCCAAGGAGCTGGAGCTCTACTCCACCAATGAGGATTGCTTGAAGATGCTTGTTGGAAATAAAGTTGATAGGGTTAGTCCTTGTCTCTCTCCCTTTTATCCTTTTGATTTACTTTTATGCTCACGGAATATGATTTCTATGCACGAAATGTTCTTACCACTCTGATGTAAATAGCTCTCATATTTTCATTCACTATGCTATGTTAGTTTAGTTCAATGTTCTGTCTTACCCCACTGATGTAAATAGCTCTCATATTTTCATTCACTATGCTATGTTAGTTTAGTTCAATGTTCTCAACGGGCACGTTCCTAGGTGGTGTTGCATAATTTGGCATAGATACGGATCACGCTTCTACTGGTCTATAGCCTATACATAGGATGTTTATGATTCTATTTCAAATGTTTTATCTGTTTAGACACTTTTGTCATGTTTGATTAATCTTGCTTATTTTCTGTCTAACAAAGTGCTATTTTTTACGTTTAAGGAATCTGAACGAGTTGTAAGCAGGGAAGAAGGAATGAGTCTTGCAAAAGAGCTAGGATGTCTGTTCTTGGAATGCAGCGCCAGAACTCGAGAAAATGTTGAGCAATGTTTCGCAGAACTAGCATTGAAGGTAGACAAATGCATTACTATCCGAAGATAATATGACATATCAAGGCCAGAAACTTGTTTTGCCTCCTGTCTCTGTTTCGTTTTGTATAGAGATAGTTTACTGTCTCGTTTGTTAAGTGAGGTTGTTATCCCTTTTCCTCAGATAATGGAGGTGCCGAGACTGCTTGAAGAAGGATCAACAGTGAAGAGAAATATCCTGAAACAGAAACAAGAACATCAGACACCTCCCAGCGGTAGTTGCTGCTCGTAGAATCACAACGAGATGATGCTGGACAACAATTCACATGCTTTCTCACCAGCGGGTTTCATGTTCACAATGTGTAAATTATAATTTGCTTGTTTTCCCTCTACTGCTTCCGTGCTTCGGGTCTCAGCCATGTGTACGTGCTGCGGTTTACTGTAAAAACTGTTAGCTCTTGTAAAGCTGTTGACCGCTTTGGTGTTCTGATCTCTATTAGTTGAGGATACACCTAAATCAACGGTTTTCATGTCATGATATTTGGCTTTTATGTACATGAATCTCTTGCTCACTGCTGCTTTCAGATTCCATGGTGTCCCTCCCCTCACATTAGCTTTCGCCTTAGAAAACAGGGTATTGCATGACTTGATGTAGTGCGGTGGAGAAAACATAAGGTGGCACATGAGTGGAATAAATAAATGTTTTAATAAGATGAGCTCACATTTGCAAACGTAGAATAGCATTTCTAGTTTCTAATCATAAAGGTGTGTATAAATAGAGAAATCGTGGGGCTTGCTTGAGACAAGGGGCAACTACCCTATGAGAATTCCAACATCCGAGAACTTTGTTCTTCCTTTTCTAACCTACTATAAAATGTATATACAGCTACTATGGCCACATTTTGTGTTTTGACATTAGCAAAACATAATTCATTCTTCAGAATGCCGTAGTTTTACAGTGGGGGTGCGTGAATGCTCATTGTTTTTTCCTTTTTCCGGATCTACCACCCATTTCAAGGCTCACCAGAATATTCCAACGTTGGTAGGGTTATACCCTCAACCAATAAGATCCAAATCATTTTCATTCTCATCTCATACTATAATTCTCTCCTATCTCTTGGTTACAGTTGAGACATGCATAACACGGATTGACCAGAAAATACTTCAGACTGGGCAATGCATGCGAAGGGGGAAGGTGAACCAGGGCTTGGGACTAGCAACAATTGTAATATAATGATGAAAATAGATAGATACTTGAAAAGGCTATGGCTATGGCAGGGGAGAAGAATCGCATCAAACCAAATTCTGATTGTGTTATAGGGAGGAGCAGCAACTCAGGACATTTAAGTATCCAATTTCATCTTTTGAACTCAATGTTGAACCTAGTACTTCAAGTTAGTAGGTTGCACTAGAAATCCTTTACATGCCTATACATGAATGCAGCAGAGGTTGCCATCATAATTTTTAGGCCTGCTGGCCAAGTAGAGCACCTGTAGCCTCTTCCAGTATGCTCCTAGTTTCAGTTCCAGCATCAGCAAGTTCAGCAGGAGTCTGTCAACATTACTCATTGATTAATTTGTTATTAAGAAAAATAAGGATTGCAGAATATAGATTTTTGACTGTATATTGACCTTCCCATATAGATTTGTTGTGCTTGGAGAAGCTCCATAACCAAGCAACAACCTCACGACATTGGTGTACTCTCCTCTAGCAGCATGGTGGAGAGGCTAACCGAGAGAAGGAAAAAGAGTTCCAATGATCATGTGTAACTTGATCCATAAATCTTTCTTTTCAAGCTAAAACAAGACTAAAAGATCATATAATCTAGATAAGCATGACAAGATATACTCACAGTGTCTCCTTCCATATCAATAGTCTCCAACATTCTCTTCACACGGTCTGGATCATTAGCAGAACTCAGAAGAAGTTGGGCAATTTCCAGATAACCTGCCAAGTGGTTTAAGAAAACAGAAGTAAAGAGACATCCTAAGGAGCAAGATGGTGATATGAATAGCACTAGCAATAAACTCACCTCCAGCACAGGCATCATGCAAGGGAATTGCTCCGTCCTCATCCTTTGCTTCCATGTTAGCTCCTCTTTCCAACAAAAACTGCATAGTGTCACATATTACAATTTAGTATTTTACGAATTATAGCTTCCAAAAACACCCATCTCACTATCAGCAAATAACACTTGTGGTTTTCACTCTAACCATCTAGTCAAAGCAGTTATTGTTTAACCTGGACACAATTCAAATGGCCAAAGAGACATGTGAGATGAAGAACAGTATCACCATCTTCCACTGGTTCATCAATGTTACCATCAAAAGCATCTGAACATGTCCATAAGGTCTAAGGGTTAGAACACAAAACAATCTCAACCAAATGTATCATAGATAGTATAAAATGTTTGCTCAGACAGAGGGCTGGCTAACTCAAGTGATACACAAGATTCAGAAACTCAGACTAGCAGCTAGCCATTGGTTTTGATCTTACTGCTTAAAAAAAATTCACCATTTATTTAAACAACATAACAAAGAAAATATATCTATTGACAAGCACATTCTTACCAGAATCAGTAAGTAAAACTCAATGAGAGTTGCATACAAAGTAAGTGAAAAAGTTGCCAATACACGAGCAGCGCAATACATGGTTATGTTCCTAATGTGCTTAATGAATTAACATGACGAGCAATCAACAAACATCTAAACAGAATTGATGATAGAGGAGCTGATCCATCGGAGTCACTGCAAGAAGTCTAGCCAGATTTACAAACTCAAGTGATATTATGCTCGAGTAATTATTAGATTTCAACATCATACTTCCATATAAACCTCTTTGTCATATAACACGCAGCTACTACTCTCAACCAAATAAATAAAGTTACAGATGTAGGATTGTAAATCATTACTCAAGTCTGAAATACCTTATGTGCAAAAGAGACGGTTAAACACAAAGCTTAACAACTTATCACATAGAACAGATATTAAACAGCGACAATAAAAGAGTTTTACAGGAACGCACACTGAAAATGGAATTGAGTACATTATCAGAGGTCAAGTAGACTCAAGTGAAACTCATATCATATTAAAGTCTTCAAAGCAAATTCACCCACTAAAACGATAAAATAAATAAAAATAAATGAAAAATAACATCAGCAACAGTGTTCAGAGTTCAGACACGAGCTCATTTGTAGAACAAGCTTTAGGCGTAGGTTTAATTAGTCAAAAACCAAAAAGCAGGACCAAAACTTCAAATCTCATCCTCCACATAATAGAAACCACATTCATTCCTCTTTCTCTAGAATCGCGCATCTTCTTCTGAAAATATATATGGCACCTAATCTTTCAGGCTCTCCGCAGGGAGCATCCGGTAGGAGAAATGAACAAAAAAAATTAAAACGTATATCGTCGAGTGCGCATTCGCGTAAGAGAGTAGAAGTTACCTAGGGCCTGGCGGAGGGCGTCGAGGTTGCCAGACTCGGCGGCGGAAACGAGGGGACGGAGGTGGATAGGTATATCGGAATGATCGATGTCGTCGGCGTAGTCCACGCCTTCTTCCTCGAAGAGAGCTGCGCCGTCTTCGTCGTCGTCGCGACGTCCATCAGCCACCGCCATCTTTGAATGATCCCTCTGCAACAGCGGTAGCCAAGTTAAAGTAGCAGATTTTTGTGGACTGCTATAAAATTTAACCTAAAGGAATTTAATCGTAGTAAATAGTTGGGATTTGTAGGCCCAATAACGAAGGCCCATAATACCTGGAAGCAGAGTAGCCCACTGCCCAACACTGATTTTACCATTTCGAGTTTGAATGCTTCTAAAAAAGAATGTGGATTACGTTTGTTTTTTTTTTCTTCTGTTGATTTTGTTTTTGTTTTTTATTGCTCTATCTTTTTGTGCTGACTTACGTTTATTAGTCATTAGACTAATTACTACCAACTGTAGATTAACTTCTTTTTTAGGTTTTAAAAAAATGTACATTACCAAATTATACCTTTTTTCCCTGGTTCAAAACTTCAAATTGTAGTAATTTACTTCAGCAGTCTATTTGATTTAGATTGCCCATTTTCGTTATAGCAGTTTCGACTCTCACTACAAAAAAGGCGGTGTTTAGCGAGCACATATTACCGAGTACCGCAGTGATCGCCCAATATCGACCACCTAGCGAGCACCCAACATTAATTACCGAGCACCTACCGAGCACTACAACAATTGTCGGGAAACTGGAAATGACGATTGATTACCGAGCACACACGTGCTCGGTAAATCTGCGAGCACAGGCGTGGTCGGAAGTGTCAAAGTTTACCGAGCACTTTCACAACTCGTCGTTGAATTGTGGCACCAATAGTTCCATGGAACTATCTCAGAGCACTAGTGCTCGGAAATCACCGAGCACTGTAGCAGTGCTCGGTACCCTACTCCGCGAAAATTTCGCGGGGTTATATTTCGAGCACTGGGCGAGCCCTACGTGGTCGGTAAATTCATGCCGACATGCTGCGAGCACCGGTGCTCGGTATCTCTCTTTTATAGCGAGCACAACAGTGCTCGCTAACATTTGCCGACCATTACCGAGCACTTGTGCTCGGTAAAGTTTGTTTATATATACCAGCATCCATCTGCCAAAACCACATTGCAAACACCCACTCCCACTCCACTCCCCCAGCTCCACCGCCCCCTCAGCCATGCTGTCTATTTGTTGCCCCGTTCCACCGCAGCGTCGCCCCTTCTCCGTTTGCATCCGCTGTGATTCAACGTCGCCGCCCATGCTCCTGCCGCCGCTCCAGCGCATCCACCTGTGAGTTGCAGCTATGTTGGCTCAACATATCTATAAACGTTTTAATACAAAGCTTCTGTGAATATAGCCAGCATATGATGGCTATAATTATATATTTGGGGCTTATCAGGATGATG
>JAYDZE010456901.1:0-16201 GCA_034509125.1 Monilaria moniliformis
CGATAAGGTTTCCAACGGTATGAGAATCGGCCCAATCCGACATGTAACGAAGGAGATATGGGCAAAACAAGTTTGTGTAGAATTTCTGATTTTGCTCGTTTACGTGCCGAAATAGCTCGATGCTTTAACGGCATGGAAATGAAAATTCGATCCCACGAACCCCTTTCCCTCGTAAAGACGTTTCCGTCGGTACGTGAATCGCCAGAATCGGATAAGGAACGAAGAAGTTATGGCCAAAAGATTTTTTGGGCAAAACGCTGGCCAAGACAACGCAATACAAGGCATGTTTAGATGAGCTCCGGGCCTGGGACACGGCAACTGTTTTGACTACAAGGGAGAAACACTGAGATACTCCCGCCACGGGCCTGGGAGTGATTTCCGGAGTCGTGGTTGGTAGTTATGGCGTAGTGGAGATAGTGGGTAGTTGTGGCCGAGCTTCTGCCTTCCACAGTGTCGAAGTTTTTCGTGGTCCGAACTCCTTTATCCGCCGAGCTGGCAGTGTTGTGACCGAGTTCCTTCATTGCCGAACTGGTTGTGCCGAACTGATGGCTTGTGGACTAGGCTGGACTTCTATTGGGCCAGTCTTGCTTGTTGGGCCGGACTTGTAGTGGGCTGGGCTGAGTATCCTATCAAAGACTATGAAAAAAGAATACATTTCATACATACCTCGCACAAATTTTGCTCGCTGACAGTGATAATATAATTATATAACTAAGCTCTCCAGAAATCGGACTATAATTGTTCGATAAACAGGCACTGTATTAAGCGCTGTTTGCTGAACAGCGACATATAACCGCTTAGCACGTGCGGCAACGTGGAGCCCACACCCTCCGCCTAAAACCCGCGTAAATTCATCCCATCACAGAATCAAATTCACAAAACCCCATACTCTCAGACCTCAGTGTTGTCACCCCAACCCAACGCCATAGCCATCGCCATCGCCATCGCCATGGCCAACATCGCCGCCGCTTCAGCTCGCATCAACCTACCATCATCCTCCATCCTGTCGCACAGAAAACCGCCACCTCCCATAGCCCATCCCTTCAGATTCGACTCGGCACCTCACCGCGCACTCTCTCACTCTGCTCCGCCCAGACCGCCCCTCGCGATTTTCCGGAACACCGCCGCGGCATCCGTCACTGCGTTGACTCCAAATAGGAAGACTAAACCTATCGTGGTTATCGATAATTACGACAGCTTTACATATAATCTCTGTCAGGTAATCTCTATTTTCATCATCTGTTAGCTTACTTATTTTTAGCATCATGTAAAATGAGATCTGACTTTCCCCCCCATTCCATTCATTTTTATTTGTTGATTTTTGGGTGTTTTGCAGTATATGGGAGAGCTGGGTTGTGATTTCCAAGTGTACAGGAACGACGAGCTTACTGTTGATGATCTAAAAGAGTGCGGATTTTTCGCAATTTTTGTTTAACTCTTCTTCATCGCCTACTCGATCTGTTTTCCTTTTTAATTATTGGAAGGGCAAAGACAATTGTGTAGTATTTTATGCAGCGTGTTTCTTCTGGAACTCGAATAGCTATTTGTAATCTCACGTTTTACTTCTTTGATGTGTACTTAAGTTTTCATTCTTTCTATAAAACTCGACTAAAACTTTTTAAATGTGTAGAAACCCTTGTTCTATATCCCCTCCCCCTTTTTTCTCACTTCTAATTTTGATGCATCATATTCTTTAGGCTTTTAGTAAGTTTAATTTTATATCTTTCCCCCTTTCCCACTCTTTGCGGTTTTTATATGCAATAGATTGATAAGGTTTTTCTTTCTTGTTTCATTTTATAATTTTGATTTTTCAATTGAATAAATATACAAAAGACCCTCTATGATTTTGAACAGAACATCTCGTCTTTACATAATGGAGTACAACCATTGAGCTATTGCCTTTTTCCGTATAATTTTATCATTTCACATTCTGAATCCCTGAATTCAAAAAACAAAAAGATAGTGGCAGTACATATGTTTAACAGAAGACCTCCAAAATTTCATGTTTGAGTGCTAGTTCTGGACTTCAGTACTTCGCTTTATACTAACCTGGAACCTGCTATACATATATATATATATATACCAAAAATTTAGGGCCCCCCATTTTATTTGGGATTGAGTCAATTGCCTCTTGCAGCTAACATAAATACCATCTCATCACCATGACATGAATGCAATACATATGCAGATATACACTAAGATATGAACAATATAATCTTGACCATCATAGAGTGAGTCTAGGCACGGGTATGAACGTGCATGGTCTTGCATGGTGCGACATTTGATACACTTGATTGATGCTGTAAGATAATTTTAGTATTCATGATGTTGCAAATAACATACTAGTTTCCGTATTTGGAAAACTAGGGCTGGTATTGAAGGAGAGGCATATATTAGCTAGGGGAAGCAATCACCAAGAAGTCTATCAAAAGGATGCACAAGGGAACCAATGGATCATCGAATTAAGAATAGATTAAAATGGAATATATAAATTGATCTATAAATTGGTTTGATAGTGTGCATTGTGTTTCAATATGACAACCTGTTTAGGAATTTGCAAATTAACAGCGGATATCAATCTAGTTAGTAACAGTTATGATTGTTCTTTGTAGGAAAAATCCAAGAGGTATATTAATATCACCTGGACCTGGTAATAAGTTCACTCCTTTTTGTTGTCCTCTTTTTTATTGATCTTATCTTCGACTTAATTTATACATGTTTTCTTCAAATTTAAGGTACACCTCAAGATTCAGGAATATCACTGCAGACGGTGCTGGAGCTTGGACCAACTGTACCACTATTTGGTGTGTGCATGGGATTGCAATGCATTGGAGAAGCTTTTGGAGGTAATCTCCCATTGCAATTTTTTTTTTTATAAATGTCATTTTCTTTTTGAGGAGGAGGATTACTATTTCCTTGATGTGATAACAATGTTTGGATAGTTTTATCATTAATTTAGAACTTATAGCTACCGAAAAGCATGTAAAGAAAGATAATTCAGTGTATATTTCACAAAGCAAATATCAACAAAGACCTATCAGTTTAGGTTGTCATTTTTTATGTGACATTTCTATCCTTGATTTGTAATTTTGAAATTGAAGTGAAAACTTTTGGTGTGGTTTTTAGTTGGCCAAATGCAAGGTCAAATTCATTCTCATGTGTTATTGATACCTAAGGATCAAAAGCGAACAATTTTAATCTCAAGGAGATGAGGAGCTATGGCTATGAGTTATCATATTTGATGAGCCATAAACAGCGACAGAGCCAGAATATTGAAGGACAGAGACCAACTCTGTACACCTAATTTCAACTGTATCAAAGTATGTCAAACTTTAATTGTTAAATAAGTTCAGACAAAAAACTACACACAAATGTAGACCCCACATCACACCACGTAAGAGTTCCTAGCTGTATATTGTTTAATATAATACAACCCTCTAGTCTAAAAAAAACTAAGATTCAAAACATGGAAGAGGTTCTTATAAATAATGTCAAAATATAAAAGAAAAGTATATGGTAGAACTAGAACTTCTACAAATTATTTAAAAGTAAAGAAAAAAGTACAAAAAAATAAAACAAAATACATATAAAGATGGTTCCTTCACTGGTCGTAAGGATGAATACACAGACCTTAAGTTGCAATTTGATAATGAGTTTCAATTGTATGCGGTAATTATTGATAAAATATGTTGAGCACAATATGGTAATTATACTAAACTTGCAGGTGTTTGACTATTTATGAGGGTAGGCTGCTATACATATAACATTAAAATTAAAGAGGTGCTAGAACAGCAAAAGAGTTAGGAGTTGCTGGTGCTTTGGTCGCAGCAGCCAACAAAAAGTAGTAGCTAGTAGAATGATTATTGCGACACGTGCAAAACATGTACAAGATCATCTTTTTCAGGAATCTTTTATGGCATTCTTTTTGTAGTTATTCAGTGAGCTGGTACCACATCTTTATATTAATCCGGAAGAGTATTTAATGACAAGATGACTGTAGATGGTTTGATGCATGATGATTTAAGCAAATAGGTGTAGTGTTTTAGTTGAAGAAAGTTGCTGCTCATCCAGAACTTTATAATCAAGTTTTTTAGGATAAAAGATGAAATAAAAAGTGAATAGGGAAGAACCAAAGTTAGAATAACAGAGGAAGGAGAAAGGATTAAAATTGCCATGTTCAAAGATGCAGTAGAAAAAGGAAAAAGTGATTGCATGTGATCTGAGAAGGACATGAGGAGAATTTTGTCAGCTAGGATTCCACTAGCAAATTTATCATGTTCGACGTGTAGGATTTCAGAGATAACATGACTATGCCCTTAAGCTTGCATTGATTTAGGAATAGTCAAGAACAAATGTTAGGCTAATAACAAGAATGTCCTTTTGATATTTCTGTGGTGGGTGCAACATTAATGCACCTCAATTCTTTTTACAAACATTTGTGAATGAAGTTATGCGTGTTCCATTATGGTCGATTTGCACTATTTAAATCTTTAAATGGTAGGTATTAATGGGTGGATATGCTGGCTATATATTGCCATAGTGGGTCATCTTTTTCAGAGGTTCTTACTGTTTGTAGTTTTTATCTCTTTGTAAATTGGTGGAGTATTCGCACGAAATAGAACATCAACTAAGGTAAAAACCCAAGATTGAAATGCAGTTCAATAATGAGGTCATGCTGTTTGTAAACAAGGTTCAAGTTCAAAAGCAAGTGAAGGCTGGCAAATGGAAATGAATTTTTATTTTTTCCATTCTATATATTGAATGAAGTGTTATCTGCAAATTTGCTGTCCATATAAAATCCAACACTCTCAATGTTAACTTTTCTGGATATTCTTACTTGACCACCATGCATAATATTTTTACAAACTATATTCTGGAGATAATGATTTTTAATTATGACTGAATGTGATTGATATTTGTAATATGGGCACTTTGTTTTCTTTAAATTTGATGTCATTTTAGCACAGTTCTGTTTGCTCTTTCAATATCAGAGCATATTGGAAGCAAATTTGTTTTACCATGAAATCAAGGGTTTAGTCCTACGTTTGCTAGGATGTAGAAGATCCAACAACTGTTCCTTGTTAGGTCATATAATTAACTACTTTTATGTTAAGGTTCCGAAAATTGGGTTGACACATAACAAAGGTTTTAGTATTTTCAACATGTGGTGATGTCTTTTAGAAGATATCAGATTTTCTGGATTGCACTTTTCTTATTGTCTCGACAAAGGATTATGATATTCTGTCTTTCTCCGGCTTTATTGTTTGCAGGGAAAATTGTGCGATCTCCCAATGGTGTGATGCATGGAAAAACTTCCCTTGTTTATTACAATGAGGGTGGGGAAGATGGCTTGTTTGCTGGGTTATCAAAGTAAGTATTTTTTCATGTGGATGCGCTTTATTAAACATTGGAGAGGGTAATCCGTTATGCTCTTCATAATATTTTAAACTATTGGTTAAATAGCAATTTGAACTGTCATTTTTGGTGGTCGAGGTTGAATAGGTGTACAATTCACATTACTGGGTTACAGATCTCAGGATATACTTCATGTCGAGTTTTCTTCTGTCAGCCTTTTTTATATATATTCCTTTCTTGTGCTTCCTTTTTGTATTTATTCCAATTTGGCTTTGAAAATGGGAAGATGCATTAATCATAGTATAGTTTGGATTATAACAGAATTCTCAGAGTACAGAGAATTTCTCTGATGAAGATCAAGATTTTACAGGACGCTCTCATATTTATCTTCTGTGTAATGTGATACGCATTTAAATTGCGGAGTAGTGCTGGACTGTTACCTTCTAACGGCTGGAAGTGGAGTAGTGCTGGACAGTTACCTTCTAACGGCTGGAAGTGGAGTAGTGCTGGGTAGTGTTGTTAGGAGCGCGGGACGCACCGGGGCAATTAGGTAAATATCTGGGGCGCCGGGCGCCCATGTGTAAAACGAACTGGAAGAAGAAGAAGAAGAAGAAGAAGAAGAAGGAATGAAGAAGGAGGAATAATTAATTGAGGGGAGGAGAAGAAATGAAGAAGAAGGAAGAACTGATGGTTTGATTGTCTTGAGAAGAGGAGAGAGAAGAGCTGTTGATTTGAAGGGTTTTTGGAGAAAGGGTTATTTGAAAAGGGAATGTGAAAGGTCTTGGGAAGATGAGAGAGAAGAGCTGCCCATTTAATTGCAGAATCTGACACAGGAATTTGAAAAAGAAAAAAAAAAGAGAGAAAATGAAGTTGAAAGGTTTTAGCGTTTAGGGACCTTGCCCTTTTGCGCCCCAGCAGCACCCCGTGAACGGCGCGCGCACCGGCCACCTTGGGCCGATTCCAGTCGCGCCCCAAGCACGCTTTTAGCAACACTGGTGCTAGGCAGTTACCTTTTAATGTTATCATCATTTCCTTAGTCTTTTGAGAGTCTCATATATAGGTCCCTTGCGGTTTGAGAGGGATATCATCTTTAGTCTTGAGTTTGAGGACTCCGTAGGGCCTCATTAGGGGATTGGCCTCGTCTGAGAATTATATTTGTTTCAGTTCAGTTCATATTTGCATTCTAGTTGTTTTCAGCCAAGTTATCATGGCTGTTGTGCGTTATGTTAATTATGCCAAAATATTATCAAGAGCATTCGGTCCACCCGCCTTTTGCTCCGTATCAAATGGTCCTGTGAATGTGGATTGCACGTGGCTGGACGGATCGGAGAAGGTGGTGAAACCTGCATGCCAGGTCCCAAAGACTCACGACCCCGTTCTCTTGTTGGAAGACTAAATTCGATGCCCTTATGCAGGAGCTTTGGACTCGTTACTCATGGCCCTCCCAACCACACGACGTTCCCCACCACAATTCGCAACCTCTGCACCACAGTCCATCCAACACGACCGACTAGAATCAGCAACACCAACCGAATCATATCCTCAAGCATGAGTATGAACCCCCACTAAATCTTCCATGGTCGATTTCGACTGCAGCCTTGAGAACAAGGCTGTTTTGACAGCGATGCAATTGATATGCATTTAGATGACCGAGTAATGCCGAACAATTACCCTCTAACGGCTGGAAGTGGAGTAGTGCTGGGCAGTTACCTTTTAATGTTATCATTATTTCCTTTCGCCTGGTTCAGACATCAATTTATTTGGTAACATGAAATCTTATTGATGTACAACAATTATTAAAAAATGTGATATCTGATACTTCCACTTATATACGCATCATATCCCTTTTTCGGTGTTAGTAGTGTCCGTCTTAACTGCCATCAGCAGATTGTGTCATATGATGCTTTGTTACTGTAGTGTGTCAAGATGAAGATGACTTACTCAAACTGATCAGATGAAATCGGGTAACTGGAATATTGCAACCTCCAAATTACTTCATGTCCACAACATTGCTTCGATTGACATTTTCCTCGTACAGTGGATGAGGGTGAAAAGTGTCAAGAAATGCATGTCAGTTATAGAGTATGAAGTGTCATCTGATGAAATTCACAGCTTTTGGCATCTTGTATCTTTATAACTGCTATGTCCCCTTGCCTAACAAATTTTGTTGTTGACATGAATCAACTGAATGAATGATGCATTTATGTTTTTTGTTCAGCCCATTTACAGCTGGTAGATACCATAGCCTGGTTATTGAAAAGGAAACTTTTCCTAGTGATGTCCTTGAGATTACTGCATGGACAGAAGATGGGCTGATCATGGCTGCTCGTCACAAAGTGCACAGGCATCTACAGGTAACACTTACATTTTGTAACTTCTACTTGGGGTGTCCATATTCTGTCATTTTCATCGGCCATGAAAATGTTTATTCTGTCTGTTATGCATACGTACCATTTTTGATGGTTTGATTTGGACTGCGAAAGAGGTAACTATTTTCCTTGATACTGCCATAATTGCAAGAAATGCAAGCTTTACTTGTATTTGGCATCTTATGTCTGCACCCTGCAGTGTATTTAATGATAATTAGATTATATGGGAAGTAGTTCTTTTACCTCTCAAGAAACATAATTCTCGTGACATCCCACATAGAATAAGTAATGGATGTTTAAGCATGAAATATATGAGCTCAATGAACTCTTCTAGCAACTTGGATCGTTGTGCCGCCATAGCGCTATGAGCCCCCCACCCCGTGGGTTCGGGCCATTAGGATTTGTCTATGCTTGCTAGAAAAGCAGTGATCAGAAATTTTAGGACAGAAATCCTCGTACTTATGGTCTACATTGTTGCATTTTGCATGCTTAGGTGATTATTTGATTAAGATTGATGGTTGTTTGTGGGTAAATGCCAGGGAGTTCAGTTTCACCCGGAGAGTATCATAACCAGTGAAGGCAAAACCATTGTGCGTAACTTTATCAAGCTTATTGAGAGAAACGAAGCTCAATCCAACAACTAGACTCACTTTCTCAATTCTATATTCAATCATTCTGCATCAAAACTACAGTTTCCTGTGATTTTTAATTTAACTACAGTAATAGGCTAATGCACATTCTACCATTTGACGGTGGAATTGTTAAAATCAACATACTTTACTATGATGTCATCGAAGTTGTTAATATTGTGCTTCGGACTCCCATTTATTCGCATTTTTGGGCTATTTTCTTGGTTTATAGCACTGAAACGTAAATCACAAAACACTCCAAAAAATTCTAGAGTTTATCTATGTAGGAAGAGAATATCTTATTTAGACAATTGGCAGTCCAGGCTAGAGGCCGATTAATGTTGGAAATTTGGTTTTGATAAAGTGAGTTTGCGCCTTGTTGTGATTTTGATTATTTTTCTTAAATTTTGAAGAATTAAATGGTATAGGTTCGACCTGTACTCTGTTTTGAGTCGAAGCTCATGATATATTTATTTTCTCAAAATTAAGTTTGGTGGGTGAAATATAATTAATTGAAGTTGGTCGACTGAGAGAGTTGTATAATGATGGGATATACATTAAAGTAATTACAAGTTATCCTATACTATGATTTGCGAGTATTTAATATACTTGTATTTACGTTATTTTAAAACTAGATACATGAACTATACGCACAAGTGAATAATAGGAGGTACACACATGTGATTGTGATGTGGGGCACCTGCTTGCCCTGGTAAAGGCCTTCTTATCACTGGCTTGTGCTTCTGGGCTTCGGCCTTGCCCTCTCTTACTCAGCCTATCCTCCATACAGATATGATGTGTTTAAAATAAGTATAAATAACACAATATTTTAAATACAATGTTGTTATTATTATTATTTATTATTGTCATTATTTGAGTTGATACCAAAATTATTACTAAAAACATGAAATACAAGTCATTAAAGGCACAATGATAAGCAATCTTGTCTGACAAAAAAACTTTTATTCAGAATTATTTGTATTTTCTCCTATAAATGGTCAACTTATTTACGAGTTAAATTTATGTATGCGATAGTTGTCCATCAGAAATCTTAAAATATAATTGTAATTGGGTATTGAAGCAGGGGCTGAACCATTTTGACATGTTTCACGTGTTACATGTGATTACCGAGAGATGTTAAAGGCCATAAATAATTTCAAAAATAAAGCGAATCTCGAGGCTGTTGATTCATTGTCGGGGGTAATCTCGTACTTTAGCACATTGTCATGTTGTGTCTTGAAGAATCAATGTTATGCGCCATTGCTCTCCAAAAAGATAAAGAATAACACTTAATTGGTCGGCTTAAGACCAAAGCTGTCTGCAAACTTTACTTAATACTAATAATTAACTCAAGGCTAATTATAAAACATTTATTGATTCAAATTAAACTATGTTAATTATGAGATTACGAGAAAACCCTAGAGTTTAGATGATTGGAAAATTCATTGAGTACATAAAAACTAATGTATCCTGTTGAAGACCGTTATCTTTTTTTTTTAATGAGATAAATAAATAAGAAAATCCTTTCCCAAGTGAATGTTGGAATTGACCAATCACAATCCATACATACTGCTAAAAATAAGGGAAAATATTTGGTAAATAGGCCCACTTTTGGGTGTGAACACTGAACAAGAGAAAGACAAGCCTGACAGTTGAATGACTGAAACAGGCCTTACAAAAATCATAACAAACAAACATTCGTATTATAACATATTAAATTTCAAATAAATGGAATCCTATTCCCCTCCCACCCCACCACATCTCATTTAAATAATACAACTCCATATGCTGTATTATTTTATATTTATTCAATCAAGAGGGTGTCCCAAATGTTCCAAGTACACAAATCCAATTCATCAAAATTAAATTCAATGAAGCCAAACATGACTATAACGACAATAATAACAATACCAATGAGGAAAAAACTGGATGGGGCAAACTAAAGGTGTGAAATGAAATATATACATACACCCCATCATATCATAATCAATGCCCCATATATAGGAATATATCTCTTACCATATGTCCCTTTCCCTCTATGTGCTCTTCATTCCTCTATTCACAGCCACCACAACCCTAAATCAATTTGGAATAACGAACACGGTGACACGTGCCTGATCACGCCGAAGGCCTGATCACACGGAAGATGCCCCCACTGGGGCCTGCCTAACACGGTGGTGCCTCTTGTGATGGCGGGTGCCTCCGAACGTCACGGGGTCAAAGCCTCGGAGGCGTTCGGCCTCCTTGGATTCGATCACGCACTCAGAGGGAGGGACCTTGTATCGAGCATTGTCGTAGCAGTACGAGTACTGCATGTGCTTGTTCCTGAACCCAGCCATCTTCATTCGCTGTTGGCTTGAGATGGTGGGGAATTTTGGAAGCTTGTCGCACTTGGAAAGCTCGATGGGGTCGACAGCGCATCCGTGGAGGACGAAGTCAGAGAACTCGGCAATGTAAGGGGCGTATTTGTAACTGACTCTGTATTTGCCTCCATTTGTGGCCCAATCGGACCCATCCCATATTGTTGCATACAAGGACATTGGTTTAGAGGGGAAGTCCCCACCCATGGCTTCTGTCCTCTTGATCTCTCTTATGGGGACATTGTCGACGTAGAAGCTGCAACATACGCGATAAAAACAAATGGAATGTTATCAAGAATGTAATCATGCAATTCCAAAAATGCACGTCCGTGGACAGAGAATAAAGGCAAGACCACCTATCCAATTCTTGTAAATGTTGGGAGAGATAAAGAAAAGGGAAAGTGCAAAGAAAAAGTATCACCACAGTTTGCAGATTGGAAAGCAAGGAAAAAGATGGAAACAAGAATCAAGATACATGTTTCCCTTTTTTTTATCCTTTCACACACAAGGTGATAACATTACAACGAGAATCATCCAAGCTTTTAAGACGACACAATATCAAAAAGTAAAGAGCCAAGAACTAGGCTGTCATTGCGATCCTATGCTAAACCAACTTTCATCATGAATTAAGGCCAACTTCATCATATTAGAGTAAGTTGGTAAAGTAGGTAAATAATAAGGGAAAACACACTTAAAAAGTCTTCCTAATCCAACGAGCTTCTGTGATCGTTTCAAAGATACTATACATTGCAGAATCAACAGCCAAGAAAGTAGGCATAAGAAGGGGTCAAACCAGACAGCAAAAGAGCACAGGATGCTAAACACAACATATGTACTCCCTCAAAAGGAAAACATGTTTTCTATCATTCATTAGAAATGGAAAGAGACGCAACAACTGAAACTCCATAAACAGTTAAAAGGGCTCAAACAAACCCCAATATATGTAAATATAAAACCACCCACAGCATCAAACAAACCACAAGTTATTTTGCAGAACTCAAACAACAACATTTCCGTCTCCTATTCCAACATTATCAATGTATACTAACTATCTTATTCATGATACATCATCAAATGCATACGCATGACAGGATAATAGGCGAATCAAATTTTGTAACGCAGTTGATAATAGAGGATCTGATACTTACACAATAACATTCTGAGTCCAGAGGATGCTATATTGGTGGAAATCTTCGGATGGGTCAAACCAGAGGCCATATCTCTCCTCTCTCCCAATGCTTGTGCTTCCATTTCCATAAATATTTGTCTGAATTCTCCAATCTTTACCCCTAATGTTTCCCAAGAACTCGAAATCGATCTCATCATGGTTCTTCTCATACATGTCACCATTCGACATCTAAAACAACCAACTTTGAATAAATCCAACCAAGTATTCGGTCAAGAATTTTCAATACAAATTGCATGTAAGTTCATCAAATTATTATTGGGTGGTCACAATCAGAGTCTTATCCTTTGGTTGAAACATCATTTATTCAATTTCTCATGAAAAACCCTTAAATCTTTCTACCATGCAAAAACTCAATAAATTTAATTGACTTCAGATTCAAAAGAAACTGACAAAACGCATAGATCAAGAATTTAGGTATATAACTCCGAAAAACTTTAATACTAAAAGCCGTTCAAAAATTGGTCTTTTTAACAATCAACTACACCATATTATTTCATAACAGAAAAGTCAAAAATAAAAAAATGTCACCAATTGCCACTCACATAGAAAGCAACAACAACACCAGCTGTATAATCTGCAGGAAGCTTGATTGAAGCACTGAAATAGCCATGAAGGTAAAGGTCTTGAGACACAAACCCAGAACCTGCACACACAAACCAACCACTAAAAATCCAATCTTTACGAGTAAAAGGCAAAAATTATGCCGAAAATCACAACTTCATAAACAGAGCAACCAAGTAACACTACGAAAACACATACCTGTTCTATCGTCCAAAGAGATGTGAACAGATTTTCCATCTCTAAGAACCATGAGATTTCCATCTCCAAAGAGATGCGAGTAGCCTTCATCAAATGACACTATTGGAAGGTTTCTGGCAAACGCACAAACCAAAAGCACGAGAAAGGCAGAGCAAAAGACAAATGTGAAATTTTTCCTGTGAGAAATCATGGCTCCTCTTATAACCAAAACAGAGCCCTTAATTCTTCAGGATTATACTTATACTGTGTTGTGAGTTTAAAGAGAGCCCTACTATAGAACCCAAATGAGTGACTACGTGTGTGTGTGTGTGTGACAGAGAGATGGAGAGAGGGGCGCGGGGAGGTCTCAATCCGTACAGCAATGAGAGAGAGGGAGAGAGAGTATGGAATTGGAAGGCGAGGAGGAGGAAGACAAACTAGTGTGCTTTTATTGGGTGCTGAGAGTGAGCTGTGCTCTTTAGCAACATACACAAATTTTTTCAGTTTGAGGGTTTTTAATTATTATTTTTATTATCAAAAAGCACTTGTAAGTAATTTGTATTTAATATATATCGTCTTGTATAATAATATTAATTACTCGTTACCAATATAGATAAGTGAAAACTAATCCCTAACTGTCCCATCGTAATTGTATTAAAAAAGTATTTTTAAAGTTAACCAACAATATTCATTTAGAGCGCCAAGTTAGTTGGTGGAGTGATTGGAAAAATAAAAATCATAGATTTAAGAAAAATAAAATGTTATTCTATCAAACCATCTCTGTTTTTAATCAAATTTGTGTTAGTATAATATCCATAAGAAGATAATCCAAGAATGTTAATAAACAAGTTATACTTTTGATGAAATATAGTAGTTCTATGCATGAAGACATTGTTTTAAGCATAAACTTGGAAGAAAGATTAATTAATTATTGATTAGGTTGAGAGGTGCTAAACCCAGTGTAAATATTTGCAGAGATGTCGTGAGAATGTTTATATAAAATATAGTGCAGTTGAAAGTAATTAGTGAGCCTAAATCCTAAATCAGTCATTCGGTGACTTTTGACTAGTTTTATTTAGTAAATTGTCAATCATGTAGGCGGTACTGAGCCTACCAAAAATTATTAGTCGTCTACTTTTCTTTTAAATTGACAACCAAAAATATTTGCATTTATTTCATAAATAATTTATAAAAATAGATTTTTATTTTCATTCATTAATAAATAAAAGAAATCTCCAATATGAGTTTGAGGAAAGCTAAAGTGCCAAAATTATGACAGACGCAACGAGAAAGTGTCTTTGTGAGTAAAATCAAATTTAAATATTAAAGAAAGTATTGGGAATCATTAGACCTACAAAACAATTATGGATGCCAAAAAGAACTTTTGCTTTTCCATTTTTATCATAAATAAATGTGATGCATATCGCCATAAAAAGAATCAAATATCCATTTTATATTTAATTTCCCTCCCCCTTGGTTAATTCTTTGATTCAAAGAATCACCCTACGACACAAACAAAAAAGGATAAATAATTTCTAGTGACAACTCTCTAGTCCTTTTTTTTATATTAGCATTTTCCATTAAGAGCAAATATCATGATTAACCACATAGTTAGTGACAACACTTCAAATAAATTAAATTTAAATTTGTTATTATTAGAAGCAGAGGGAAAAGGGGGCTGTCTGCATTCCTGCCCAGGCGCCGCCCTTGGACCTAAGTGCGTCTTATTCCAAAAGTGCCCTCAGCAATGCGCCCAAACCACAGATTTGCCCCTGCAGATCGGCCCTACTGCGACTAGGAGCTGAGGGTATCTAGTGGAATGGAAAAGGTGAAAGGTAAGGGACGGCTCTCGTCAACGAGTTACGCGTGGTCCTACTAATCGCCGAGTTCCTGGCCACGGGGCCGGCGAGTAGGCTGCCAACGAGTAGCGCCACGTACAGAGACACGGACCGAAATCTAAGGGGCCTTTTCACGTCGGACTTAACGGCGTTAACCTTGGGGCCTCTAAGTTTCGGTTCCGCGTCCCGCTGGAAACCATTTTCCTTCTCTCTTTTCTTTTTAATTCTATTATATTACAAGTTTATTCAAAAAAATTATGAGAGATGGATGCTACTTTTGAATATGATTTATTGACTATAATTAATTTTGTTATTATAAAAGAATTCAAAGAATTCTAGTAAGTTGTGCGTTTTCTATGTCAAATCCCTTTATTTGTCTTATTTAAGTGACAAGACAAGACATAAATAGAATGTGACCAAAGTTTAGGTCAATAATTTATGTGCATCCAAACTCCAAAGGGTACATTTTAAGTTGTGAGTCTCGATTCCGTCCGGGGATCTCTACAAATCAACCACCAAAACATCGTCACAATCACATACCCTAATCAATTTCCAACCATTCAATCCAATTTTCTATTCTTCATATTTTTTAATTTTATTTCATTAATAAATGGATGAAGCTGCAATTTTGGACAATTTTTAAGTAAAAAAATCTTATTCATCATACAAGATGAATAATTTTATTGGAAAATTTCGATTTCATTAGATCAAAATATTATAAATGTTGTTGTCTTTTTTACATTGGGCTACTCCATAGTGTGGAAGAAACAGTCACTAAGATGTTTAGTTAGTTCGTTGGATGACATTATTGAAATATAGTTTATTGGATTATTCGAATTATTCATTTTGCAATTGAATTAATTAATTGTGATATAAGATAAATTGAATAATTATGATTCAAATATTTGCATTATGTATTGAAAAGTGATTTAACTAATCAAAATTTGGAGCAAGGGCCTAATTATTCATCACATGCCAAAACATTCATATCTAACATGTGATGAATTTGGATTATTTTATTAATTAAATTAAGCGCACTAATGATGATTAATAATTCAGCAATACCTTATAACCTGATATTGAACATAATTGATAAGACACCGGTCGGTAATGATATATATGTTAAGGAAACAAATTGCATATTAAATAATATCATTAGTAAAAATATTTAGATTTTCATAGTTATTACTATTATGAAATTGTAACAATTATTTTTTTCTTATTCTACCATTATTATAGTTTGAGAATAATGAGAAATAATAGATATAAATTTTGATTAATATTACAAAAAGAAACAAAATTTCAAATATTCACGTGCACATGAAATCTCGAAGTCTGTGCTCATATAATTAAGTACATAAGGTTCTCATGAAATCTCGAAGTCTGTGCTCATATAATTAAGTACATAAGGTTCTCATGTGGAGTTGTTGTCATACTAAAACAAACAATGGGTCAACTATTTTTTTCATTCCAAAAGTTAATTGATTTATGATTATACATATTTGTATATAAATTAAAAGTGAGGTTGTGATCATATTATAAATATTATGTCTATTATTTGAGACTGCTGATTTTTCTTAATGGACTGGGAGATATTGTAAATGACGATTTGTCTGACCGATACAACAATATCTTCTTACTAAATTATTATAGAGTGTTGCACATATATAGATATATATAGAAAGTAACTTGTACATATGCCGAAACATATATATACATATAT
>JAYDZE010457012.1:0-16199 GCA_034509125.1 Monilaria moniliformis
ATTAAACACTCTTAAAATATAGGATTAAGTTACAAAATAGCCTAATGTGCCTATATATATTTGGCAGGAAATGGAGAGGGTTAGAGATCACACCCCTACCTCCACTCATTTAAACTTAACTGGTAAATATATTATTTTTAAGAATTTATACTTTGCTACAAGGTTAAAAATAAATCGATAACTCTTTCAAAAACCAAATTGATAATATAAATAAAATATTTTATTTCTATAAACAAATTCGAGATATTCTTATAGATTTCAATGCGATTCAACTCTATTTATTTATTATTAAAAGTAACGTAAAGTTCATATATTAAGATTTTTTTTATAAAAAATACGTATGCAACCATAATCAGATGAAAATTAGTCATTTTTATTTATAGAAATCACTCCGTAACATATTACTCCTAATTTATATTTCCATGGTGCCGAAACAATAGTTTTTTTTTTCTATTTTGATATATCCATAAAAATTTGTCATTCTACTCAATCATTTTTATTAATTATTGGTAACATTTCCCTTAAGGTGAGATATTTATCCACTCACAATACACTCAACTATTTTTATTAAAATTCGTGTCCCACTTGTATAAATTTATTGTTTATAACACAGGGAGAGTCACATTAACCTTTTATTTATTCATTAGGCCGATTCCTTAAATGCGGCAATGTGGTGAGTTGGACCTTTGGGGCTATATTTGAGGATAATAGTAATTTTCTAATTTATGAGATGTAATTGTAAAAAAATTCCGACAGCCCCATATGAATTCGTAAGAATGTATGAAGTTATGAGCGTCAACGTTTTCCTTGCTTTTATTTGCACATTTTTCTTATTTAGCATCTGCTCAAATAAACATTGGATATATGAGTATAATGAATCATCTGAGAATGAATTTTAATCTCAATAAGAAAAAATTGCACGAGTTAATATAAAAAGTTACATTAAAGACTTAAGATGACGTTTAATCTCACTTTACTCTTATGTAACTATTTTAAATATTTTAATATTTATAAGATGTTGATAATTATAATTAAAAATAATATAAATATTTTACATATATCATATACATTTTAGATCCTTAATTAAATTGAATAAAATTTAATAGTCTACACTTATTATAATAATTTTGATTCTTAGATCTCCAAATTATATGATTGTTGGAAATTCATATATAAATAGTCCAAAAATCCAAGTAAAAAGAAGCCCCAAAATTAATAAAAAAATATATAAAAAAAATACATAGGTCTTTACACAATAGTTTCTTCTTTAAATTTTAACCAATGGATAAAATTTTCCCTCCAAAATGGCAAAATTGTAAATGCTTAGAAAACTCTCCTTTTATATATGTAGTAGATAAGTGAACAATAATAATATTAAAATCTACTTTAAAAATTGCCTACTTTTATATATACAACCACTTATAGCATTAACTATATTAGCAACTAATAAATAGATGTCTTTGAGCCCGAAAATCAATATATGTCTAAGGAAAAATCAACCTTCTCCCTTGACTACAACAACTTTGATTAAAGTCAACAAGAAATCGATTTAGATCACCCAAAGACCTAATAGAATTGTAGATTTCTAAATTCCCCTATCACACATTATCATCACACGTACTATCGTTGGTTCTGTAACATTTTCAACACAAGACACAGTTTCATCTCATCTTATCCAATCCTTAGAAGTTGTGCACTCGAAATTCATGCATCATAACCACATTATCAACATAAATCATCTTCAAATCTTTAACCCTATCGCACATAATAAGAGCAAAGAAGAGGCAGAAATATGTAACTAGACACTAAATTACATTGGGCATAGGCAGAATAACTAGCACTCCTGCATCATCAAACCAGAAAAGCCCCAAAAACAAGAGTGAAAAGGTGTAAAATGAGAACATAAAAATCAAATATAAAAAATGTTTACGGCCTCACAGCTGAGGTAAATGCCATTGGTTTCTATCAATTTTTTAGAGGTGTCAAAGGGGTATAAAAATCAAATATAGTACAAATTGCTTAAATTTCACAAAATCCCCAAAAACAAGAGTGAAAATTAAAAATGTTGTCCCTGTTGATGAGCAAACAGAACTGACCCCTGCATCATCAAACCAAAAAAGCAACTAGCTCTAAACACTAATTAACCAGCCCATTTGCAATACTAATCACCTTCGCCAAAAATTAAGAAAGACTATCATTTAGAAGCTAAGATTGCAGATCCCAGAAGACCCGCCATTTTCTTTTTTTAATTTTTTTAAATCTAATTCTTATACTATTGTTAGAATTTGTTAATTAGATTGGGTTTTCCTTCAGATATTTGAAAGAAAAAAAAAATTTATTCGATTAATCGGTCCAATTTCCAAACGGATTTGATTTCAATTTAAAATTTTGATTATTTGAATTAGATTTTTCAAGTTAAAATCGATTAAAATACTCGAGTATCACCCTTAATTAATTTTTAAGTGAATTTCAAATTTAGTCTCGGGAAATGAGACAAAATATAAATTATCTCCCTGGACTCGAAAAAATTATAAAATAAACTACATAAATTTTGTTCACAAAATATCCATAAACCCTTCAATGGTATAAATGTCTTTTTTACTTTATTCCAACTAATATTTTAAAATATCATAACAGGTAGTTAAGTATTAGCAAAATATTATAATAGACACCTAAGTGGAAAAAAACATGTAAATATAAAATTAATATATATAATTAATATTTTTAGAATTAATCCTTCTAGCTAATTTCATTAATCATTCTTGTTTTTTTATTAATTTCCTTAATTTCTAAGACTGAAAAATTAGTGTCGAAATTTTATGTATTGTGAACCATGTACAAACCAATTTAGACATGGTGAAATAATTGAACAAACTTTAATAATAATAATTATCATTATTAATTAGAGATATTAAATATTTATTACAATTGTCAAGATTAGTATAAGACGAAATATAAATATACCATTTTCTCTTTTTTTAATAATTGTCAAAATTAAATTTTAAGATTGTGTCACAATGGATTTGAACCTGAAACCTTTAGCCTTACACCTTAACCACTCAATTATTTAGCCAATACACACAATATACCTTAAATTCTAACAAATAATAAACATTGTTGAAATTGTAGCATATATGGGAAAAAAGTCTGAATAACTTGAAATACATCAAATATTCAAATATCGGGTTCAATGGTTGCTAGCCCATCCAGAAGCTCACCTTGTTCATCAACAATTTTGTACTTCATGCATCATAAATTTCAACCACCTACTTTAGCCACATAAAAACTTAGGTCAAATTACTTATTGTAAAACGTTTCAAGATTATAATCCAAATTCAATGATATATATAATTATTGCATCACGTATATAAATATAATTGAAATATGGATTTGGATCTTCTTGATTTTTCTCCATAAGACAGTTATAAAAATAATAGTCATTATTTAATGATTATAATTAACATTTAATACTAAAAATATAAACTTAAAAAGGTATAGTATACAATATTTGGGGATTCACCAACCTTAATAATAATTGTCAATTAAATATAAAAAATAATTATATATCTTGATTGAATTAGTGGATTTTAATTATAATTTTAAATTAAAACTAAAACGTAATAGATTGAAACTGAACAAAAATGTAAAACAATATCCCTTGAGAACAAGAAGGATTAATGAAAAGTAAGAAAAATTAATGAAATTAGCACAAAGGATTAATTATAAAAATATTACTTATATATTTTTCACGTTTTTTCTATTTAGTTATCTGTTATGATATTTTACTAATACTTAAGTACTTGTTATGGTATTTTAAAATATCAGTTGAAATAAAATGAATATGAAATTTATATCCTTGAAGGGTCCAGAGACATTTTGGAAATAAAATTTATGTCTAAATACTTGAAATATGGTTTTTTCAAATTTAGAAAGATATTTTATAAAAAAAAATTGAGTTCAAGAAGGTAATTTGTATTTTATCCTATTTCCAGAGATTAAATTTTGAAGTTCACTCTTATGTTATTGAAGTTTACTTACCTTTAGTTGACTAGGTAGCTAGTTCGCAAGCGGCTGATATCACGAACCAAATCGTTGTCAATTGGTGAAGTTAGCTTAGATTTTTTAAGTCTGTGTTGATAGTTGACAAATAGCTAAACACCACTTTAATTATATTTTGGGTAATATCTTTTAGTTATCTACATAAAATCTATAATTGAAGTAATGTCCTAATTAAGCTAAACACAGTAAATATTAAAGTAATGTGTTGTGACGTGGACTCTTAAAATAAATATACCTTCAGCATTCCAAATAAATATAATAGCATACATCATGTTAATTAGTTGTCGTTAATTCTAGAATTTTATTTATGTTTAATTCATTTATATATAGCTTGAACTTTGAAGAAATCACTCTTTGTCCGTGTCTTTCCCAACTTCCATTTTTGGCCACAATTAGGGTCACAAGACTCACAACTCATAAAGGATATGATGATTAGTTTTCACTCTCTAGAAGTTTCTTAAAACCATTAGTTTCAGATATTTTTAATGGTTATTAAAGAAAAGAAATTATGAGAGGATATAAGTTGAAAACTTAGGAGTAAACATTCAATATAAATTATCCTTGTCATGATCTAAAGGAACTACATTTTCTACATTTCTAAAGGACGCATCCACCAATATTATTCATTTTTATAATATAATTAAATAAGTGTTACTCGCCAAGTTTACCAAATGAAATAAAAATTCCAACTTACCTATATTTCATTCTTAGATTACGTTTCTTCAAACTTATTTTTCTAAATATACACCTTTCAATCATAATCGCCAGCCGTACCTCGTTGACTATTATATCGTCTTGTTTAGTTACACCGCAAGAAATTATTTAATTTACACCATTTAAACGTACTTTTAAATATTAAGATAATATTATTATGTGCTTTCAAAGCTCATGACATGTTTATGACGCCGTCTACTTTATTTTAATAAATGAAGAAACCAAGTGACAAATAAATTGTGGGCAACTAATACATCATGAAAACAAAATGATGAGAATTTATTAAATGTTAACTCACGGCTTATTTATCCAATAAGTCCTAGTCCTAGTGATAAAGTTGAGATACACAAAGACTATTTTTAACGAGAGTTCTTTAGTTTAAATTTTTTCTGTGTGCGGTGTATTTTTCCACCTTATGATGGTGTAGTTATCTCGTCTGCGTGCAAAGTTGTTTGTCTCATCTTATGATGGTGGTGTTATCATGCCTGCGTGACATGTTGTGTAGTAATCTCGCCATCATACGATGTAGTACCTTAATTATTATGATCTAAAACATTTGTAATTAAAAAAAAAAAAAAAACTCACAACTTATTTATAATAAGGAGCACCGACAAAATCATTTATAATAATTAACTTTCATTATATTACGAAACTGTTTTTAGAATTAATTATATTTATGTACTTTAATTTCACTTTTCCTCGGAGAGCCTCACTTGTGTGGGACTGGGGCAGATGTATATATGCGGCTGGATTTATCCGCCCAGCCCAGCGATTCCCATATATCTACATGCCATGGAATCAAATTCAATTAATATTTTTTCATGAAATCAAATACAAATAATATTTTTTGATAAAACCATATAAGACTAGTCTTTAAAGTAAATAAAACTTTTCTTAAGATAAAATCAAATTTTAGAATTTTTTATTTATAAATTAGACTTTGCTTAAATGTAAATCAAATTCTTAAAAAAAACAATTAAGACTTTTATTAAGAGAAATGGTCTTATTTATTTTTTTTAAAAGTTTCATTATAATTTTATTTAAGAAAATTCTAACCACCAGTTTCATATTTTCCTTTGATGCCATTTTATAAAAAAAAATTGAGATAAGATGTCCTTTTATAATTGTTAATGTACTTATGCTCGATAATCTATTCAAATCACATACAAAATTAGAGTATATTAGAAAAAATAACGATAACCATTGTTGAAAACCACATAAACTAGTTGAAGACATGCTTTAGTTAGTATATAATTTTTGTGGATCAAGAGACACTCTAAAGTTTAATAGTAGATTATAAGAAAAGTGACCTGCTTTGGAATATGAAATTATGAACTTTGATGATATTTTAGTATATTTCATTATTGGCGTAACGTATTTATGAGACAACTTTATGTAATACTTCTAACTTTGGTAATACTTCATGTATAATCCGGGTAACAAACTTTGACAAAGCATTCAACACTGAAATCTTAAGCCAATTAACCTAATTAACAGACTAAATAGTATGATTCGTATCTTAATAAAAACCTCGACAAGGCATCCAACACCCAAATATTCTTAATATATATTATGGAAAATAAAAAGAACAATTACAAGAAACTATTATAAATTTATTTCATAATTCCATTTGTTATGTTATTGCACGAAAGCGGAAATTAACTTACTGCATATTTCGAGTAGCAGTTACATATTGATATTACCCACATCATAAATAAAACAAAAAACAAAATACTATAAATTCAAATATAAAAAAAATCGTGATGTATGATAATCGATTTTAAGAAATCCTTAAGATTGTCATTGCTAACCTCAAAAAATTAATACATAACCGTATTTGTGTTGGAATAAATATGGAATTATATACCATACGGGTTCTTTTATTTATTCTAAAAACTTTATTATTATTAAAGTTGTGACATATACATGTATTATTCAAATATAAAATTATTATTCTTCCCGTAGAAAAAATATATGTGGGTGCAATCTCCAAAGGTGAGGAACAAATTACGAAATATTACATGAGCAATTAATTTTGTGATTGATAATTGATATTAATTTGCTATATTTATGAAAGATGATTGGTTCTCTCACAACCAATCATTTGACGCCGCGTCCAATCATTGTCAACAAATTTTTACCTAATTACAGTACAAATCCTCTGGTTTTTCAAAATTCAATAATTTCATTTCTCCCAATTTCTGCACACCCACAAATCCACAAAACCACCCAACGTTGCAAAATCTCCCATTTTTCTCGATCGAAATCAGTAGTTCAATAATCTCGCAAATTGCAGTTCAAGTGAGCTTCGTCTAAATCAGCTGTTAAACTCTCCGAACTAATGGCCTCGGCCGCCAACAACAAAAACAGCAACGGCACCACCGCAAGCACATCGCTGAAATCGCCGAAGCAGAAGGAGCTTCAGGGGATGCTATTAGGCCGATACGACGTCGGACGCGTCATCGGCCATGGAACCTTTGCGAAGGTCTACCACGCGCGGAACGTGAAGACAGGGGAGGGCGTCGCGATTAAGGTCACCGACAAGGAGAAGATCCTGAAGGTCGGTCTAATGGCGCACATCAAGCGCGAGATCTCGATTCTCCGGCGCGTGCGCCACCCGAATATAGTCCAACTGTTCGAGGTGATGGCGACAAAATCGAAGATCTTCTTCGTGATGGAGTTCGTGAAAGGCGGCGAGCTCTTCAGCAAGGTGGCGAAGGGGCGGCTCAAGGAGGAGGTGGCGCGGAAGTACTTCCAGCAGCTGATCTCCGCCGTCGCGTTCTGCCACGCGCGTGGCGTCTACCACCGCGATTTGAAGCCGGAGAATATCCTACTCGACGAGGACGGAAACCTAAAAGTCTCCGATTTCGGATTGAGCGCGATTCCGGAGCAAATTAAGCAGGACGGACTATTCCACACTTTCTGCGGCACGCCGGCGTATGTCGCGCCGGAGGTTCTCTCCAGGAAGGGCTACGACGCGGCGAAGGTCGATATCTGGAGCTGTGGTGTGATTTTGTTTGTTTTAATGGCGGGATATTTGCCGTTTCATGATCAAAACGTGATGTTTATGTATAAGAAGATTCACAAAGGGGATTTCCGGTGCCCTAGGTGGTTTTCCCCCGAATTGATTCGTTTATTAACTCGTTTGCTTGACATAAATCCTGAAACTAGGATAACTATACCGGAGATTATGGAGACGAAGTGGTTTAAAAAGGGGTTTAAGCATGTGAAATTCTACATTGAAGATGATAAGTTGTGTAGTGTTGATTCTTGTGAGAATAGTGATGAGTTCGCTTTGCTTGATCATTCGTTGTCTGAGTCGGAGTCTGAGTCGGAGTGTAGGCGGAAGATCACTAGCCTCCCTAGGCCGGCTAGCTTGAACGCCTTTGATATCATCTCCTTCTCACGTGGCTTTGATCTGTCGGGGCTGTTTGATGAGGGATCGGATGGAGGGGCGAGGTTTGTTTCAGGGGCGCCAGTGTCGACTATAATATCAAAGCTGGAGGAGATCGCCAAAGTTGTGAGCTTTGCCGTGAGGAAGAAGGATTTCAGAGTGAGTTTAGAGGGGTCGAGGGATGGTGTGAAGGGGCCGTTGACGATTGCAGCTGAGATATTCGAGCTAACGCCTTCTTTGAGAGTGGTTGAGGTCAAGAAAAAAGGAGGTGATAGGAAAGAATATGAGGATTTCTGCAACAGTGAGCTGAAGCCGGGGTTGCAGAGCCTTGTTATGGCGGAAAATGGTGTGAATTCATCTTACTTACCTTCGGATACTGAATAGGAGGGGAAGGAAGGCGGAAAATGGTGTGAATTCTTCTTACTTACCTTCGGACGCTGAATAGGAGGTGAATAGTAGGAGGTGAATACTGAATAGGAGGGGAAGGTAGTCGAAAACGAGTACGCCTTTTTTACCCTCCATTTTTTTCTTTTTGTAAGATTGGTATTTTTTTTATTTGCCTTTTCTATCATGGATATACTTGTGTTTTTGCTAGTAGTTGTTATAATGTTGATCTTTTGTGTTGGAGTAGAAATGTTTCTTGATATTCTTAATGGGAATGAATGAATACGCCATTGTCTCTACTCCTGGATTCTTGATGAGTTTGTGGCTACTTTGTAGTGTGTGTGTGTTTGTGCATTGAGGAATAAACTTCCTACTTTATTGAAATGTTGTCTGATTTTGAAGTTATGATCTTTACTGCAGACAGCATGAGAGCCATTCCTAGTAATGCTATATTAGAATAGTATTGAACTTTAAGGCTATCTCAAGATCCTAACTTTATGCTGTAAATGTATTGCTGTTTTTAGTAAAACACATGCACTCATATACCACATGATTTTGTATCAAGAAATGGTTCGATCGCAGTCCTTTTATTCTTCGATGAAAATAAGTTAGTTGGGTATGACGGGCTTGTTTAGTGGCACACGAGATCTTCTATTTTATAGGGTTTCCCAATTTCGTACCGTTAAAACAGAACATGCGATTGACCATGATGCAAAACAGAGATTTTGGGAAGTGTTTGCTTGACCTAAACAGATTGGTAATCGATCATTTCCACATTAATATGCATCTATTATATGCCTAATAAGGTAAACAAGATTAAGTGTCACATCCAATATAAATAATGTTTCCAATATTGCATCGTGTAGATCTTATCATAGTGTCGGGTGATTATATTTGGCCCATAATAAATGCTACCTAACTGCATTTGAATGCTGTTGGTTATTGCCTGATCTGTATTGTGCTAGTATAGATACTGTCATCCAACATTTTTAATGTCCAACTATTAAACAGTGTTTAAGAATGTTTATTACTACAAAGTGAAAACCAAACAGATCAACCCTATAAATAAATTATCAACTAAAAAGTTGAAATTTGAATACTAAATTATATTATAAACCCCTTATTGGATATACTCAACTCTAACTAAAAATGTAAACTAAACACAAGATAATGAAATCTAAGATAAAAAATTATGAGAATTTTTTTTAATAGTAGTACACAATGGAAGTATCAATAAACGTAGTAGAGAATCTCATATGACTATTTATAGTTTATTTCCTGTCACGTTACTGTATAACATTGTTGTGTTTTACATGCTATATGGACGAGAAATGTTGGCCTCATTCACTGGAATTTCCAAATTTCTCCCCAATTTATGAAATGTTTACCAACTGGACCTTGTGGCCTTGCATAGCATGTTATCTAAAGATTGATCATACTCACTTTAAATAATTTAAAAGTTGGCGGACTTCGGTCCACAGTAAGATCTATACGACGAACTTTCTTCCAACTTGTGAGTCATTCTTGGAAAAGTAAGATAATCAAAAGACCTTTTAAGATCAATGGATTGGGGCCAATAATATGTTAGAACTCATTCATTTTTTATAATTGTAGATTAACATCGATTTAAATTAAGGTTGTGTTAGAGTATTTTGATTTTTGTCGATGGTTACTCTAAATGTAGATATGTTTTATTGATACGTAATAAGCTGGGAACCTTTGAGTAATCAAAGAATCCAGAATAGTTGAGGCAATGTATCTTAAAAATACTATCAAGTAACTATGATTAGATCATAGTTGTGTGTACCTTAACAGTGAATTTATGTACTACTAATCAGAAGCGAAAATCACATCCAATTGACTACATCTGGTTTCCGAAAAAGAATGATGTAGTGGAAATGAGAAATGATTCTTATAGAAATCGTTAGATAAATGATAAGTCCTAAGAATCGTAAAGACATTGGTTACACAAATGTTCGATTCATATATTAGGACTAAGCGAGAAACCACGAATCCACTAGTTTGAGAGTTTTTAAGCAATTAAAACTGTTAGTATACCGCATAACCAAGAGAAAATACAACATGTATGGCGACTTGGTGCTCCGCACCGCCACCATACCCTAATTATAACTCATACACATTGTAGAACCTCATTGCAGTGGGATGATTATAAAATAACCATATAAGGCTCTTAAGCTTTGAAGAATCTTCGGATCTAGTTCTTAACTTGGAAGAACCGATTTTCTAAACGGCAAAGAGATTGTTTATAGTAGATTCTAATGTAGTGGAAATGTTGTCAAATAACTTAAAAGTTCTTGAGCTTACAAGAATATTAAGATTCAGTTTCTAGCTTGGAAGAACTGAATCTCTGAACTACAAATAAGTTATACAATAAAGGGATAATCGTTCTTACACAGTACGATGATATCCTAACCGCAATCAATGCTAAACAATAAAAATTTACATTCTTATACTCATACCCAAGGTTGTTCGACCAGTGGACGTAAATGAGTCTATAAGAGTAAAAGAGGATCTAACGAGAAGATTGTTTGTTGTCTTCAGTGCAAGACTAGTGGCTAAATAGTACATCAATTATGATGAGCCTTTTTTTTGTCTATGTCTATGTTTAAGTTGGTCTGCATTTTCTTGTTGATAGCATTTATATAATTTATGAAGTTTGTAAATGGACGTCAAGACAATTTTCTTAAGGAAAATTTTTCAGGAGATCATCTACAGGATTTGCAGCTAAAGCAAATAGACAAACGACTTAAGCTTAAAGTAGTCCATTAATGGATTTGATGAAGCTTTAAGATCATAAAAACCTTTATTTTTCATCAAATGATCAAATTCTATGGATTTGACTAGTGCCCAGATGAAAGTTGTGAAATGTGATAAGAAATTATGAGTATTTTTGGTGTCATACGTAGATGGCATCTTATTGATTGACAATGACAAGAAGATGTCATCAGGCGTAAAGGTATGGTTATCCAAAATAATTGAGATGAAGGATTAGGGAGACGTATAGACATATTCTTAGGACAATCTTAAGAATGAACGGTTGTACTTGTCTCTGAAATCTTACATCGTCGTTGTGCTTAAGGATTTTAGTATAACAGATTCCATGAAATGGTCTTCACCTTTCGAGATGGAATCACTTTGTCTAAGGTACGTGTCTTGCGACACAAAATGAGACATAATTAGTGAGAAAGTTTCCACTCGCTAGTCCACATGGAAGTCTCACACATACTACAATTTGCACAGAACCTGATATTTACTTTGCTTTCGTATAGTAGCAAAATATAAGTTTTAACCTTGGTCAAGATATTCGACTGTGTAAAGAATATACTCAAGTACCTTAAGAGGTTGAAGAGTATATGTAGATTTACTAGTCAGACAATCTATGTCATGTAGGTTATACAAAATAAAATTCCAAAACTAATTACAGCTCGAGAAATACACCTCTAAGTATGTGTTTACCTTAGGAAGTTGAGCTGTCTAATGGAGGAATGTGAATTAGAAGCGTTTCTAAATCACGGATTCCACCATGTTAGTGAATGTAACCGTTTTCAAGATAACATAGAAAAAAAAACACTTAGCTCAATAACTACCTAATGGATCTAACATGTAGTTTCGAGCATGTCTAAAGAATAATAAAGTATGTTGTGATACCACAGGTGCAATGGCATATTTGAAAGAACTACAAGCTGTTAAAGTTATCAGAACACATGGAAAGGTAGCACCGTTTTTAAAATAAAAATTTTGTGATGACAAGAACTGCATAGACTCATACTCATACCACTTATTTCATAAGTTAATGATGCATCATCAAGTGAAATAGATGGGCATGACATGCATCTCAACATTGTATTTGAGTATAAGTGGGAGAATGATAGATATGAGTATACTCGAAATCATGCTTCAAGTATAAGTGGGAGACTGTTGGGGTTGTATACTAGAAAGCATTCTTTACGAGCTGCTTATATATTAATAGCCCTTAGAACTACCATTCTCCGACTCTTGTGAAGAGATATTATTGTTGCATGGCTTGCCCTTTATAATCAGGTGATTATATTCCGAGTAAATATAATATGTGATTATAATCGAGCAAACAAATCTACTCTTTTGCATTGTATACTGAATGATGGTCAGATCATCACTAAAGGTCTCTCAGTCGGTGCCTTGCAGAAGAAAATTAAGTAAAATATATTAATTAATTAAAAGATATTGAACTAGACCACTTTTAGTAAAAGATATTATTTAATTAAAGCCATCGGTATGCTCAAATTAATTAATGGATATTAGAATCTTAAATATGAAAAATAAATTAATTAAAAGGAAGTCTTATTCGTAATTTGGATTTAGACGGGTAAGTTAATATTAATTTTTATAGTGGTCCAAATTAATATTTTATTGGACTTATATTAAATTGAGCCTTAATTTAATTAGTAAAAACCCAATAAAATTAAAATTATGATATTTTCATAATTACGTTTCAGTGTACAGAAAATAATTATTAAATATCCACTATCAAAATGGTTACCATTATGTTCTGGAGTTTGACTCCCGGCAACTAAAATTCTACGTGACACACTATATGTTGGAGCTGATTTTACATTTTGATGTCAAAAATGAGTTGGCAGCATGCCTTCAGTGACGATTTTATTGTCAAAATGACCTCGTTCTAATTTCTATTTCTTAATTTATTTTGTTGAAATCTAACTCATCTATTGACGTGCCACAATAATTTTGGGTCGTCAAAAATAGAATTACATCATATGATTTTCGGTCCTTTAAGATTGAAATATAATTATGAAAAGAATAATAATATTGGCCATCAAATTGTAATTTTCCATGTATTCTTCTCTAGAAATTGGTATTATATACTTTTTCTCTTAAGATTTTTGTCTCTGTAGACTTCAAAATTGCTACTTCAAAACAATTATTTTTCGTTGAAAAACCCTGAAAACCCTTCTGACGAATTTGAAAAGTGAAGAGCAAATTATTAATATATATATATATATATATATATATATATATATATATATATATATAGTACATTCGCCTCCTCGTTTAACTTCAGTTTCATTGACTTGCACAAAATTTATTAATGTCCAACCTTTGGTTATATCTAAATTCGAAATTATTAATATTGCTGCCTTCGATCGATCAGTATTTGACTTCCAAACTATTAATATTCTCATGTGAGATGTAAGAAATCCAAACCAAATAACCGCTATTATATAAAATTAAAATCCGAGAGACTCAAAATTCATTCTCTTATAGTAATCTTTAACGCTCTCTCACTTTGATTCTTAGAAGCACATTTGATCATCCACTATTATATACAGCTCATCATCATCTTCTATAAATTATAAATTAGTATTTCGAATTTCATGCAAATATTATTTATGATTAATAGTTTATAGCATGAATCGATAGCTTTTTTCAATTTACAATTCTAACTTTGATTTAGTTTCAAATATAGTATGAACATTGAAAAAAGTTTCAATTATAGCCAAGAACAAAAACAGTGTCGAGTTTGCAGCCAATTTTTGGTCGTTTTATAACAAGATTCGTTCGATTGATACATGTGTTTTGTCGGTCATGTCAAGACAAAAATTTTGACGTACGTAATATTCGACAATTTTTGTTGAATAATGAGCACAAATTTTATTAGAAAAGAGCGAAGAACGACTATTGTCTAGCTCCACCAAAATTTGTCTTCAATACTCAACCAAAATTGTCGGATAATACATTAAAATCTTTGTCTTGACATGACTGATAATGTGAATATTGTATCAATCGAAATAGTATTATTATAACACGACCGAAATTTGACCTCAAACTCGACCAAAAATTAACCTTATTATTTATATATGTATGATGTACAACTCTTTTTCGAATGAATAAACGTGGATTAGTTTCTTGTTTTTATTCGTGGATTTGTTTTTTGAAAATTCTTACTAGATCTTATATGGCACTATGCTTGTCGAGCTATTTTCAAAAATCCAATTACACTTATTTTTTTGCGTTTCATGAAAGTTCTGTGGGTTTCTCCATCAATTAACGGTTACTCTCACAAGACATAGAGATTTTTTTTTGGGTGATTCTATACATATCCCATTTTTTTACTACCTCTTATCTAAGAAATCTAATAAAAAATATCAAGTCCTAATACAAAATATAATTCATCACCTAGCCCATTAACAAGTTCAATTTTTAAAATAGAAGCAAAGAATATAAAAAAATTAAACTAAAAAGTACTTGCATAAGTCGTTTTTTGAATTTATATTAGATTTATAAAATTAATTTTATTTTATTTTTTGAGGAAAAATTAATAACTAAAAAATTATCCTTTCTCATTAGGGATGTCAATCGAGCCAACCCGCTCGGGTTCGGGCCGACCCTATCGGGTTGTCGGGTTATTCGGTTATGTGTCATTCGGATTGTAATTTTTTCGGATCAGAAATTCTCAACTCTAACCCTAAATTATCGGGTTTCAGGCTAACCCATTGGGCCAATCGGGCTCAAATATTTTCATGATTTTTTAATTAATTATTAATTTTGATAGTTGTATATTTGTAACAAAGAAATACATCCATAAATGAATGTCATTTCAACTCAAAACTATTATATAGCTTTTAGAGAAGTAAGAAAATACATTTTTCTTAATAAATTATCATTTTTTTAATTTTTAAATCTAAATGTTTTATATTAAATGATATAGTAAAATATAGAAAATTGAAATGATGAACATAACTTTCGAATATTGAATCAAAATGTATTATTTTCACATATATTTGAAAAAAATCTTACTATACTAACTTTCAAAAGTTGAAAAGAGAAATTAATGAATTTTGAAAACTAAATAACGAGAACTTGCTAATTTTCGGATCGACCCTATCGGTTCGGGCCAACCCTATGGGGTTGCGGGCTATTCGGTTTAGGGTAATTCGATTTGAAATTTTTTTCGGGTTGATATTTTTCAACCCTAACCATTTCGGGTTGTCGAGTTAATCGGGTCAACCCACGAGTTTTGGGCTAAATTGACATCTCTAATTCTCATATAGTAAACTTAAAAAGAATCTACTAATATAAAAAATTTAAAAATGTTCAATTTTACGTAAGATTACAAAATGACACTTATTTTTAAGTTTATAAAAAAATATCCTCTCTCTTATGCCTTTTTCTTCATCTCATCCATCACTCTCTCTTTCACTTTCTCTCTCTCTCTCTCAAACTGTCATGACTGTGAGCCAAAGGGAAAAGGTGAATGGAGAAATATGGACTCGCAATTGGAAAACAAGAAAGAAAGAAGAAGAGAAAGGATCTGCAAATGAGGGAGAAGAAATGGAGTCAAAGGCATATATATTCATTAGCCAAATATGACCTCTCATTTTCATGTTATTTTTCCGTGGGACCCACCTTGATTTTTCGTCTGCTTCTTCCTTAAATTCTCCAATTTTTTCTTATAATTTACAATACAAAATTGGGAAATTTGGTGGCTTTATAACACAAACACACACAAACACCTCTTCATCTCCAATTCTCTCATGCCATACTTGGTATGGAAGAATGGAATGATGATGGAATGGAATGAATATGGGAATGGAATGAATGTAGGAATGGAATGACAAATCATGAATAA